>JAHZNB010002290.1:0-17051 GCA_027744295.1 Callyntrura guangdongensis | reverse complement strand
TATGTTTACCGCTATTTTATTACGTGTAGCGAATACATGTTATATTATAGCAATTAGGTTTCTAGAGATATATACCTGCTTCCTATAATGTGCAAATTCGAAAGTTCCTACCTCTAGCGCTATTTTTAATGTATAAATCTAGAAAGTTAAGCTACCTACATGTAACAAATAATGTACAAATACTATTTACATTTTTTTATAATTCCCGCATAACTAGTGTTTTAAAACTACATGTTTTCATAATACGCGCTATTTTTCTTTGAGAACGTAGTACGCTATTTACAGTATCATAAAGTTATGTTCATCACTAAAATATATAGTATTTAATTTTTTTCTAAGGCTACCGCTAAGTTACCAAATATTAAATTACATTTACATATTAGAAAAACTAGTTGTATGTATTTATGTATGACTTTATACAGCAAACTTATCTTCAGAGCTTATCTTATAAAATGTACCATTTTATTGAGTTTGATTTTAAAGAATTCATCCACGTTATCATTTTGTTAGCTTATCCGTAAATAGTAGAGAAGCAGTACCAAGTTTAAAAATCTTTGTCGACCTTTTAGAAAATTTAAATTTTCCCCGTATTCTCTTGTAATGTACCATTGTACCAAGTGTTTACTTAAAAGTATTCATTTCCTATTAATCCGCTTGTTTTCGTACTTTCCTTTGTTTAAAAATGGGTAGAAACTAGATCAACGATTTGTAGAAGGTATTTAAAGAGAAACCCCGCTGAAAAGGGGATTTCTTCTTTTTCTCTGTAAATTTTCTGAAAGATCATGTTTTGGGTCCATTCCGTTCGTCAAAACAGTAATAGTTTCGTATTTTTTGGGATCGAATAAAAATAAAATGCATTTGTTTTCAAAATTTTATGCAATAATAACTAAAAAAAAAGAAGTAATATTTTTTTTCAGTGTAAATGTTTTAATGCTTTTGAAATATGCGCCCTACCATGATTTGCCTGTTCCCGGGGCAACCAATAATATTATTTGATTCTGTTTAGATCATTGACTTTGTTCAATTTTTGTCCTTAAACAGAAATAAAGAAACTGTCACAACTCAAAACATTTTATAGCAGCCATATTGAACCGTGAAAATATATATCATTTTATTTCCTTCTTATTTAACTTCTATATTGTCTAATAAAATACTTCATTAAAGCAAGCTCTATAGCAAAACAAATAAACTTCATTTCAAATATGGGATTTTCTTTTCCCTTTTTTTGGAGTAAATTGTTTACAAGAAACTTCAAATTTTTCTCATTTTAAAAACTATACATGATTTAGTATTTCCAAAATTTTTATTTGCCATTAATTTTAACACATTTAAAAGGGGTGGGAATTTTTGTTTTGCATACAACAAATTTTGTTTTGTTTCTTTTGAAAAAAATACAAATTTTTTCTAATTTTTTTATTTTCTGATGTTTACCAAGACAATGTAGTTGCGGGTTTTTCTCTCTTTATATAGTTCCAATACAGTTTTTAAATTTTATGTATAAAGAATATTTTTTAAATGTGAATACGATGTAAAAGTACAATTTTAAAGTGAATGCTTTTGATTTGAGATCAACTATATTGTTTTCTCGTTTTAAAATATAAAAATATTTAGTTTCTTTTGTTGTTTGAGAGACCGACAAAATGTTTTGTTCACAAGAATGACACAACTGTGTTTGCAGTAGTGATGTAACTTCATCTAAACTTAACGACAACGGCAGTATACAGAAGTTTTGGTTATCCCTAAAATGTTAATTTTCAACCAGAAAAGACGTTTAATATTCAATGGAAAGGTTTGTTGTTGCAGTAAGGAACATTACAATGGCGGATTTAAACTAAAATTGGACACAAAATTAATTTAACCATCGCAATGGACAAGCGGATAAAAATTCCAGGTAAATTTCAATCTCTACACACAATTCTCAAACTCAACAATAATCATGATGACCCCTTCTTTGGCTGTGGTTAGATGGATGGTGTATTTTTAAAACTAAAAGGATGTATTATGAATAAATACGTTATTGCATAATTAAAGGTCTGTCGTGATCAATAATAATTAAGTGATTGTGTTGAAATCTTACAGTTATAATATATTAAGGCGACTACTCTCTCTTTAAAAACGATCAAAAATATTAAAATTATTTAAATAAATAAAAATATAAAGCTGCTGTGTATCTCTATACTGCTTACTAAAAATGACGAGACAATCGTTCTGTTTTAGCTCTGTACTGACACCGTATATGATGGCAATTATATATTTGTGTGAGAAAATTAATTTTAAAACAAGCTTCTAGCTTTCTGGTCTGTTTTTGTTTGTGTTTGAGTGGCGCGCCACCAACCAAATCTAAAATCACTAACTACTATTTTATTGCACTAGAGATAATGATGATATTGATATCGGTAGTTAATTAATTAGCTAAAATGTTATTAACTGGATTTTAACGTCGGTATTTAGAGAAGATCATAAAGTTTTATACTGAAATCCGTCATTTGCATCATATCGTCGTCACATTATAATTATGTTATTAATTATGCCTGTGTGTACCACTAAAGATTTGTTTAATTAACGAGTTTTTGTAGTTTTTCCTTTGTAACTCAAGTTGTTTCTGAAGTTTTGATTAATTAAATTATTAATTCAGGTAATCATATTCATTAATATGAAAACGAGTGGTTGTTCAGAGAGATGAGGAGGAGTACGCCGGGGAGATCAAGCTGTCCATCATGGGCAGTGGATGGTGGTGATTATTGTAGTGATTGCCAACGTTTCTGCTCAGATCACTCCGTCGAGACTCGAGACCACATTGACTGTCTTGCTGAGCAAAAGTATTTGCGAGAGAAGAGGAGGACACTGTGGAGGAAGAAGCGGAGGTACACGGAGGAGTTGGCGGACTGTGCGGCGGACTGGTAGAAGAATGGTGTGGAGGCGAATTACTGGGTGATAAGGTAGTGGTCATGGTGCTACTGCTAGTTTCATGGACATGGTGGTGGTGATTGGAAGCGGAGGAGTCACAACCGGGAGAACTAGAACTGCTACTACTGATAGTACTGCTACTGGCCGAGGTAAAATCACAAGAAGCACCATGAGAGGAAGATGAAATGGAAGATGATGTTGACGTTGTGGAGGGAGATGAGTTTTTGATAGAGTTACTTGTAATCTCACAGATATCACTACTGGATGCTAATTCGCTAATCTCCATGGGCACCACGGGGGTTGGACAAGGGGGTGGAGAAGGCCCGGTTAGAAGGTCGGTCGCTGGAGGAAGAGAGGGGAAACTGGGGTGGTGATGGTGAAGATGGTAGCTGTTTGTGGTAGTACTACTACTAGTGGCTGTCGGGGTGGTCGAAGAAATAGGGATTATTGCACCAGGTGAAATAAGAGATGCTGATGTGACTGCAGCCACAACAGGCGAGGAGACCACGGCTGTTGTGGGAGAGGATGACACTGGATTAGATGAAGAAGCTCCTAAAGAGGTGAATTCTGGCTGAGTTGGCGGATGATGACTACTGGTCACAGAGGGAATTCCGGAACGAGGCACCACCGGTGGATGTGGCAACGGACTGGCGTAGTAGTAAGAGCTTAAGCTCATATCTAAATCAGCGTCGGAATAGCCCGAGTCACACTCCATCATAGGTGCACCTCCTCCAGACACGTCGCTCAGTCCTAAAATAGAGGAAACGGCAGTACCCTGCCCGCTCGAATTGGCTTGACTGGGAGTCGTACTGCTGGGGCTGGCATTGGGTGGTGGGGGTAACAAGAGATCTTGTTCGTAGTCGTAACTGGTCGTGTGAAAGGGAGTTGGCCTAGGCGGGTTGTAGTCGTACGCGGACAGGTAAGGCGCTTCATTGTACGGATTTGGCGTCAGGTACGGATCATGAGCGCCGTTAGGTCCTCCCGCATTTGGGGGCAGCATTGGCGGTTGACCCAGACTGGGAAGACCACCCAGACCAGTCTGGTTTTGAAGAGGGATCCCAGGTCCCGGTCCACCCACCATTAATCCGTTTGGGCGGGTGTCCGTGATTTGAGGTCCACTTGGAGCCGATTGTGGCCCGGGAGGTAAAGGAAAACAGTTGTTTTGTGGAGCGTTGGGATTCCCGGGTGGATTTCCGTTGGGTGGTGGAGGCGCTGGCCAAAAGGAAGGCAGCCTTTCACGACTTTTTAGATTTTCGTCAGACGCCGCCTCGTCTTCATTGCGAATCTCTTGCTCAATGTAGCGCAGGGTGTTGCAGATTAGTACAGAGCGATGCAAACTTGGCTCCACACAATTCTGTAAGATAAAAAATTCTATTAAATATCTACTTGATTTTTATGAAAAAGTTCCCTTTAGATTTTTTAATTATTCGTCTCTTACCGTTCTAAACTTGTTGAGTTTGCAAAGACTCAAGTGGAGCACGGTACTTCTTTGCTGCTTGTAGGTACAAAGCTCATCCTCGTCGTCATCATCATCACTCGCGTCAAACTCTTCCCCAGAATTAAACAAGTCTTCGGACGAGATCGAGTCGCAACTCGACGAGCTAATGGCATCATCAAAATCTCCTCCATTATTTCCATTCTGCCCCGAGCAACTCCCACTACCCCACGCTCCCAAGTCTCCATTCAACATACTGCCCCCGCTACTGCTACCACTGCCAGTACTTTTTCTGGCCAAAATAGTGGAATCTGGGGGAGCACCCAAGTTGAAATAGCTTTTGCCATTTTCATCCTCTGTGATGACCTCATGATGCGGACTACTTCCTCCGCTGTGGTGATGACAACTGGCACCATTTAACAACTGATGATCCACCAACGATGTTAAACTTGTAATGGAAGGATTCATCCCATGATGGTGATGATGATGATGATTCAATGGACTCAGGTGTTCCACCGGAGCGGCTACTCCATTCAACACAGGAGTCGCCTTGGCCGGATTGTTCCATTCTAGAGGATCCACCTCATCTATCGGACTGAGCACCGTGGCCGCACTCACCAAATGACGGTCAGGTCCCAATAAACTGGCAAACCCCACCAGAGTATCCACCCCCGTGGAACTCTGATGATGGCTAACGATTGTCTTGTTGAAGCCGGAGGGTGGCGAGTGGTCCAAAATGGCCGGGGCGGGAAGGGCTTCTAGCGAGGACTTTAGCGACTCCAACGGATCCGCAGCCCCACTGGATGAGTATTGATTGTGATGAATAATTCCCGAAAGCAGTCCCGAATTTCCTGTCCCCAACCCCCCTGGACCTCCACTACTTGTCGTCAACAATGTCCGGGCTAGTATAGATGTCGTCACTAATTCGGTACTGTCCCCTGATTGTTGTTCTGCTTGGCCGGAGACGGGATTAATTTGGCTACTGGCCGAGCTCCCATTCTCCTCACCACTCCCTCCTCCACTGGCTGGCGCACTGGCTACCACAACTAGTGGCAAGTTATTGTTTCCCACGCTACTATTATTATTATTGTTATTATTCAACTTGGCTATTTTTGCCGACACCACCTCATCCCCATCCAGGGGACTCTCTAGATGTCTCTTCGTGGCCAGGGACGCGACGCCCATGGTTGCTGCCGGGGAAGCTGGTGCGGGTGCCGTTTTGAATTCTTTCCTTATCTCCTGCGATTCTCTGTCACAAACTCCTCCTCCTCCTCCTACTGTCGCCGATGCTGATGCAGGTTCCTATTTCCAAAAAAACAAACAAACCTCTTATTAATTACCTTCCTTTCACCCCATCTCATTCCCTCTTGTCATGTTCCTTCATTACACACCCCTCCCTATAATATGCTCCCTCCTCTGTCATCTGTCACTTTCTACAAACAATCCTCATTTTATCCCTCCATCCCAAGATTTACTTTCCTTCTTCACCCTTTCCTCCACATGCACACAACCTACAAAGAGATAAACCCCCTTCATCTTTCTTACAACACTACCTCCATTCCCTAGCCAGCTATAAAACCACTTCCTCTTTTTCCTCCTGGTCAAAAAGCCGTAAAACACATCAGCCCTGTTATCATTATCATCATCATCATCTCACTCATTAATGACCATGTGCTCCCTCCTTAATCCCTACTCCTCTCAACTCCACACACTTTTTAATGGCTCACCATCACCACGTGAAAAACAAAAGACAAATGTGTGTGCGCTCTCTCACAAGTATACTCCGTTATACTCACACAAACAGTAGCAGCTAAACCATCGTTTCTTGGCCAACCGAACCCCATAAACCACTCTCAAGCTGCATTTCATTCTCTCTCTATTGACAAGTCAAACTGATTCATCATCATCACCCCCTCTCTCGCCATTATCACGACAGCAGAATAAAGTTAACTGAGTTGTTGCTTCGCTCATCAGAATCATCATCATCATCATCACCATCATCACCATTTTACTCCTGAGTATGCCTTCTCTTTTTCTCTCTTTCCAAACGGCAAACGTTGAAGGTTGTGAACGCCGTACAGAGCGCAGTAACGCAAAAAATAAACAACAAAAAGCCAAGTAATAACGACTCCAACATTCATTTAGGTAGCTTAAAGTACAAGGACTACCACTATATACACAACACCATCATTATTCATTTATATTCCTCGCATAAAAAATTTCCTTGAATACCGTAAAACTTCTTATATGAACACACCCTCATAAATTCCCTGTTCTCTGCCCCAATGACAAAAGTCTCTTTCAACTTGTCGTTGTATTTTATATGCAGGCATTTTGCAACGTATTTTTTTAACGGTCCTTCTTGCCAACCAACTATTTTACACGGTGGCGCCAGCGCTCATCTTACACTGCAGGCTCTCTGTTCTGTTGTGCGAATATTTATTTATTACGCGAGCGCCTTTCAACACAAAAAAAATTGTTCAATTGATCTCGTCGTTGAGTATATAGCAAAGTACGTGGGGCATTAAAAATGCATATATTTACCAACACATCCAATTCAATACCTAATCAGTTCATGTGTGTAAGCTTTTCTGCGATTAGTACATTTTCTGAGTAGTATATTTGTGTGTGCATTTCTATCTAGCTTTGGTTTTATATTTTTGGTTGCCGTTGGTTGTTGTTGTCGTTGTTGATGATATGCCATGCATGGCAAAAATAACAGCCACAACTCCAATTCACTTTAAAAAACGTTACACTGTAAGAGCGCTGTATTCGTTATTTCATTTCGTTCGTTTTACACACAGGCACGGTTTTTATATTCCCTCTCTCGTCTCTCTCTCTCTTTCGCTCGCGCGTTCAGTTAAAGTTTTGCAGTCAGTCAAGTGGGTTATGAGGTCGACTTTATATTCGTAGTGGAGGATACACGTACCAACATATTATTTTTCTGTGCTGCTGTTGCTGCTGCTACGCTGATGGATGATGAAAATAGCCATACATTATATGCCTTTCTGCTGACGACTATTTATTTATTTTTTTTCAATATAACATTCCCTACTGAACACAGCAATCACCTTATTTCTTGCTAAAAGCTCTCTGCTGTTATTATTGTGGCGTAGTGGCATACCATCTACCCGACAAGCCTCCCTCCCATATCATCATCGTTGTCGTCGTAGTTGTCGTCAAAGCCCATATTATATATACAGGCGAGAATATTTAATCGCCCAATTCAGCGCTTATTTTTGCTGTCAAGTTACCTACCAACGAAAAACCTACCACCTCTCCACACACATACACATACCTACATTCATAATAACAGCAGTCACAGAGAGTGGCAACCTCAGAGAGTATGCAATATGCACGGCTCAGCAAAACGTGTGCACAAAGACAGACATTTAAAGGTGGCAAAATAGTGGAACGCAAAACGCAAGGCTCTCTTGCGACTCACTCGGCCGTCATTTACAACAACAACGTCAGTAGGTAGTATTCTTAGGTAGGAGTGCAGATTTCATATATACTTTTGTGCATTGCATGAGTGAGTGTTTTTTAATGGGAGAAAAAAATAAAGAAAAAAAAACAGCAACAATGACGACGACAACGACGATGATGATGATGTCGACGTATGAAATGGTGTGCAGAGATTGTGAGTATGCAGTAGAGGAAGGTGCCGTACCGTTTTTTTTCTTCTTGAGGTCTCTCTCGCTAATCAACAAAAGGCTAGAGAGAAACACAGCTGCTGTTTGCTGTTGTGTGTGTCTTTCTCGAACAATACAGCATAAACCAAAGAGTATGCCTTGCAATTCCTCAACATCAAGGCAATTGTTAAATCAGGTAGAGAGAGAGAGAGACAACCAACAAACGAACTCAATGCAATGAAATAGCTTCAATTTATGACGACTAGTTGTACAACTAGCTATTTTGTTGAGAGAGAGAGAGAGAAACACAAAGGTAAAAAAATTGCTTCAATTCCCATTCAACTTGTACACAGAGAGTTGATAGAAAAGAAAAAAAATGGAATGAAAATGCACAAAGTGAACAAAGTAGGGAGTCAAGTGCATTTTCTACTCACAGTTAAAAAAATTACTTGTAGAGTAGTGCTGAGCGTTATTTCCTACTTGGTAGAGAGATTTGAGAGAGAGAGAAGGTAGCATACCTACATATATCAAACATCTGTGAGAAAACTGTATAGAGAGCGAGGAGAAGAGTGAAGTAAGACAGCCAGAGAGACTGACAAGTTAAGAAAGAGAATTGAATTTTTTGCAAGACAAAAAATATTTTCTATCCAACACGCGAGGTAGCAAGAAAACGGAATGTTACCAACAGCAAATGCAATAGTAAGTTGAGTACGTAGGGGGAATGTTTAAATGTTTAAAATAGCTTGATAGAAAAGAGAGAGAGAGAATATATATTTTGCACGTAATACGTACGTACAACTCACAATCACAATATGTGTAGCAGTACAGCGTTTTAGAAGAGAAGTGCAAAATAATGCATACGACGAGAGAGAGAGAGAGGAGAACAAGGATGCAAGGTTGGTTGGTTGGTAAGAAAGGAGAAGAAAAAAAATGAAAAAGATTTTCGTGATGATGATAGCGTTGATGTTGATGATGATGTGGTTGGTTACTTACTTTAAACTGACTTTTTGGTGTGTATGTGTAAGATGACGAGGAGAGAAGGGGATAAAAAAAATATTGAAAAGGAATCAAAAAGATTTTGCCTGTCTGCTTGTTTGTGATGATGATGACTCTCGCGGCATCACAGCATTTATTTTTTAGCGAAACTGTACACACCACACAGCAGAAGCAAAAGGCAGCAGCGTTCATTACTCTTGTATTTACGTGGAGAGCAGCGATGGTCGTCGTCGTCGTCATCATCATCGTAGATGAGAGTATTGGTGCTGCTGTGTGTGTGTGGTGATGATTACTAGAAAAATGTACACCGTAAAATTGGGAAATACGGCCGGTTCTAAGAAAAGAATGTTTCATATGAGGATTGGATTTGTGAAGAGGATGAGCCGCTATGAGAGAATTTACGGGAGAATAATCTTGAACGTAATGTACGAAATAAATCTGATTTGTATGGATATTTTCGAGTAAAGTTTTGGTACGTAGAGGGAGATTATCATGTGGGTTGTTCGTGAATATGATACACACAGCACAAGTGTGTGGCTTTTTGCAGGCATGGCCAAAAAGCTCTCGGAGGAGCATCCAAGAGAGAGAGATGGCTTCATGTTTGTAAGTACACGATGACGACTACTCTGGTGGCGGCAGTGGCGATGGAATATCAGTATCAGCAAAAACGAGAGAGAGAGAGAGAGAAGGATTTTTATAGAAAAAATCCACCGAAATATATACTCTCAGACATACAGAATACAACTACGTAGAAAAGAACGACCTGACAGGGATGACACACGATGAAAAAAATATATACATTTTTTTTGCTGTGTGTTGGTGTTGTGCTTGTTTTACTGATACGAGGCGATAAGCGAAAAAGATTAGGTATTAGAGAGAGAGAGAGAGGTTGCCTAACAGCAAAAAATTATTCCGCTCTGCGCTCTTCCATTCTCCAATATCATCTCCTCATCATTATCATTATTCCACATTGCTACGTATGTATAATTCAACAGAGTGCCACACAAACAGCGTGGTGCAGAGGTGATGCTGGTGGCGGTGAGGATGATCGTGTAACCCACCAACGTAACAACAACTAATGACGGTGATGATGATGATGATGATTATATGGTAAAGGTAAGGAACATTTAAATCTCTCTTTCACTATTAATTTATTTCTTATTTCCAAAGTCCCCCTTCCGGGTCCAGGGACGACCTTTTCCTTCACAGCCTCTCGTAACTCTCTATATTAATATGTATATCTTCTGTCCAAAAACAAAAGGAAAATCGAAAATGAGCAAAACTCAACTATTTTCCCCATTTTTATTATTCCGCGAATCAACAGGAGAAGCGTTACATTATTACCCGCTACTATAATCTCCCTGCCTTTATTTTTTTCCTCACGACTCACGACTTTTTGGACGGGGTGCTGCAAAAAATATGTATATATTTCTTTTTCCATAGGAGCTGCTTATTATTACGATCTGCGATAATAATAATAATATTGTTCACAACTTGCCACGGAGCAACAAGAAGAACGCAAGAGAGAGACAGTCATGTCGGTAGCCTGGCATCGGCTTCTTCATCATCATCATCATCCTCATAACCATAAAATGTTGACGACGACGACAACAACGATGAATTCTCCTCCTCATCATCATCCCCATATTCTCAGTTTTTTTCTAATGCAACCTTTCATCTTTTTTTCCTTATGCTCTCTACACACATTATACTACTACTCAGAGGCTCGCTGGCCTGGCCTGGCGTACTTTGCCCTTTTCCAATCTTCTCTCTCTCTCTCTCTTCTTGTTGTTGCAAAAAAACAATCTCAACCATAATATAGCCCGCAACAGTAGGTATATATGCAATAGCAACAACCGTGTGTGCATTTCTCCCCCTCCCCTTTTCTCCCCACATCACATCATCATCATCATCACCTTCACCACCACCACAAACACTCTTGTTACATACCTCTATCTTTTTATTAAATTCCAACATTGCCAACACCACCAACAATTGCTGTTTCATATAGACATACATATATACTTGCAGAAATATTTACGGCATGACGGATTGTACAGAGGCAGCAGCAGCCCTGTGTAGTAAGTAGTAAGCATATATATCTCCTTGTAGTCTTTCTAGACGTGCTTTACCGTTTTCTAGTATAATATAATGTTATGCACATATTTTTAATGTTTTTCTTATAACTTTATTTTTTTTAGAAAGTTTTCTTTTTGCGCGCGCGTTTCATAGCGCTTGATGCCACCTTAATAGCAAAACAAGCAAGGTGGCTACTTATTTATATTTTTAGAGAGATAAAAAATGAATTTCCACAATTTTTTTAGTGTATCATCTAGTGATCGATGATAAAGTGGGAAATTTGGAGAGAGAGAGAGAGAAAAATTAGGGGGATTTTTTCTCAAATGCTATCATTATCTTCATTGATGTCATCAGTGCTTGTCGTAGCGAGTTTAAAGGTCACCGTTTTCCAGAGAGAGAGAGAGAGCGGGAGAGAGGTCACGATCATTTTATTGTAGTGATGATGATTAAAATAATTTATATTGAATACGTATTCGGATCATTTATTTAGAATGAGAAAAAAATACAGGAGCATCGGTGGCGTTGGATATGCTGTCAAGGAGGTGAACTTGGAGATGAAATGACTGTCAGGCGTGTGAGGAAAACATATCGCGGCGCAAGAATGACTCAACACGTTTTAAAAAAAATGATGGTGAGAAGGTGACGATGATGTGATGAAATAGGACGAAGATGTATATACATTTATTGGAAATGCTGTTACAGCTGCTTCTAGTTATCAAATTTATTAATAAATTTATTGGGTAATACCGACATATCATGTAGGGATTCCACGGTGCTGGCCGAGATTTATTTGGAATAACGGCTGACGAGTGGTTCCCCGTGTGGAAGCCGCACAACAGCAGCGGTTGTCTATGTCAACAATCAAGATGCATATTTTTTTGCATCGAAGTGTATAAAGCGGTTACTTGATCTCGTCAAGATGATATTGGTGATAGGGTCGACAGTTCTCAGAGAGAAGCTGTCAATAAAACGCGCATGTGTAATTTTTTGGTTGTTTTTATCCACCGGGTAAAAAATACAACGAGGAAGAAAGAGTAGAACAGCTGATGATTGTGCCGTCCTGAGAATAACGAGAAGGGGATTGATAAGGATAACTTGTATCTCTAACCAAGAGCCGGGGTGCAAAATCACGATACAATTTTTTTTCCTCTGTGACATGGCATCATTGGAATTGGCGTCCGATTTACATACGTCAACTGTGACAATACGACGAAGACTACCAAAATAACCGGGAATGTTGGGAAAGGATTGTTATCATCGTGATCACCATCATCATCATCATCATAATCGTCCAAGATGGTACAGAGAATCTGCCTAAGGCAGAAGATGAAGACTGAAGACGGCAGCAAAAAAATGGTAATGGCTTATGTGCACCGTGTAAAAACGAGCTTCTCTACCAATTTTATTGGGGTACATACATACATACACCCATACACATATTTTGTGTGTGTATTGTGTATCCTGTCATCCTGTCCTTGGGGCGACCCGGCAAAATAGTAGCCAAGGACAAGGATTATTTCTTTTTCATTGTATGACAATCCAATAAAGTTGTAAAAAATGCATGTTGTCGTAGTATTTTTAAGGAGATGCACTTTCGCCTTTGTTTTTTTTATTACGAGTTAAACGCATACAGTACGTTGTTTAATAGCCTGGTTCACCTTTCCTTCGTGTTTGGAAGTCGGTGGGGTGATGGTGATGTAAGCTGCGAGGGAGTGCACTGGACAGCGTTATCGTAATTAAAAACCAAAAAGTAATCATAGTCCGTTAAATTTTGGATGAGAGGCCTACCAAACTAAATTTATAATAGATAGTCCGAGTCTTTTAAAAGTAATGTAGCCCAATAGTAGAACACTTTGACTGTATTCCACTCCACGCAAAAAAAATTGTACACCGCCACAAAATGGAACGCCGTGTATCGATCAAAAATTGACAATTTTGTTCTACACAAAAAGGGCATTACACTCGCTTATGCACAGCAGCAAACGTAAGTAAAACTACCAAATAATATGCATTTTACATTAGCCTAAAAAATAATAGGAGTGACCGCGTTACTGACAGAATTTCTGTGGAACACATGTGACGAGCTAGGAGGACAACGACAACGAGGAGGAAAGAAGCTACCGCAGAAATGCCCGCCGTTGTAATAATAGCTTGCCGTTGACAGTTGATGACACAAAGTAGTGAGTAAGCAAGTTACAGGGAAAATAAAATCAATGAAATTTTTCGAGTTCTTCGAATACACATGCCTGCATACACACACACGCGGGGAGCATTAATATATAATGACCGGTGTGTGTATATAGAGAGAGAATAGCTCACACAGGTAGGTAACTGATAATTACCCGTATTTTCCCCCAAAAAGAGAAAGCAAATTCAACGAGAGAGAAAGAGGCGGTTCGATTGCCATGTGACTGGAAGGAAAGTAAACAAAAAGTGGCAACGGACGTTGCCTTTGGAAATTCACACTTTTCAAGTAGCCTCCTTTGATGTGTATGGCCAAAATTGGTAAATAAATAATTGCCCACAGGCTCACAGATTGTGTAGATAAATATTTTTCCTTTGATGGCTCGCGTCATATACATTTTAACCCGGAAATAAAAAAATAAACTTTTGTGGGATGTTCTGTTTACTTGTTTTAAGGTTTAGTTTAGCTGGAGAGCCCTTAATTTTTGTCGCAAGTCGCCCCTCAAACTGAGGTCGTTGTTGGTGTGTTTCTAGATACGTGGATATATAATGTAATTTTTCGTTTAAAAAAAATGTTTTTCACAGAGAATCCCTTTTGCAGTTTAACAACCCCCACCGAAAAAAAATACATTTTTGCTGATGCACTCTCAGAATAAAGGTCTCTGCTTATTTTTCAACCGTCTATAATGACTTTACTGACGACGACGATGATGATGATGATCATAATGATGATCCCTCGTTTTAAAGAGGCTCCTTTTGAGAATATACCATTTGTTAGAGATAATAATGCCTTCATGGAACCTTTATCTAGCGGCCCGTGTATAGGTACCTTAACTACCCAGCCTGAAAAATATTATTTTTTTGGGCCACCTTCCTTGCAAAGGAGAAAAGGGAAGAAAATCAGGCATTTTTGTAAGCTTCCCTACTATTTTTGAGACCCTAAAGAAAAATCTGGCATCGTCAGCATCATATCTCATTTTCATCCTCTCTCTCATCCAAAATAAAATGAAGGGATGGATGATGTAAAATGGGTCGAGAGAGAGAGGAGAGTTGTGTAGCGTTGCATATTATATACGCGGCATTGTTGCTCCAGCAAAAAAAGGTTCATTTTGGAAAAGGTTTGAACAGAAGGGAAAAAAGGATGCTGCTCATCCTCTTTCCCAGGCCAGCAGCATCAATAATATCATCATCATCATCATGATCGTCGACAAACTGGATACCCCAAAGAAAAAAAGGTTTTTTCAGGATGAAGACCGTCGTCATCGTCGACGTCGTCGTTGTTGTTGTCGAGCGGACGAAGGGTGAGTGGAGTCGAGCTATTTTGTGTGTGTGCCTACCCTCTTTTTTTCTGAAAGGATGAGGATGATGATAAGGGTAGGAAAAAATGGACCTTTTTTGCTCGGAAAAGCTACCCCATAAAATCCTACAACTGCATGCCTCTCTCTCTCTCTTTGAATACTGCTACTTTGAAGGGATGTGAGTCAATGTGTATGTCTGTATGAACCACACTACACACAACAAAACCTTAAGCGGCATTCATGAAAACAGACAAAAAAAAATATTTTGGATCGTTCATTCGTAGTAAATCTGCTGGGGTAAGGGTAAAATAGTAATAATCATCATCATCGTCGTCGTCATTTTTGTTGGGACCTTTTTTTTCTTTCCAAGGAAAAATATTTTTAAGCTGGTTCGTTCCCTAGAACTCACACACTCGTAGTCATTCACCACATGGACGGGAAAAAGGGAATGGAGCAAACGACAGAGAGGAAAAAAGGTGTACGAAGAAGAAACGGATGCGGAGTGTTGGGGTTTGCGTTTGGAAATTGAATGTCGAGAGAGAGAGAAGCGGCATACAACTGGATGTATATGATGATGAAGATGGTGTCGTGTCGTTCCTCGTATACAGCAGACAATAGAGAAGGAAACCCATTTTACGATTATGAGGCAACCGCGTTCACAAGAGGAAGGTTGTTGGGTTCTACTACAACAATTGTACATCTGGCCCCATAAAAACGAATAAACGAACAGAAGGAAAGAAGGAACGGTCCAACTCAGAAAAATAGAGATGGTGATGATGATGATGAGGAGGAGAAGGAGGATTACCTACTAGATTTTTATGAACGACATCGATGATGAAATAGGTAGGGAAAAAAGGAGAGGAGGATGTGACTGATGGAGAGTTTTAAAGAGGAGCGGCAAAAATTTAAGGGGACATTTCGAAAGAGTTTCGTTGTCGTAAAATAGGTGAAAAATGGGGAGCCACAGAAAAATGTTGCGACTTTGTCATCATAATCATCATCGTCGTTCTGTTACAAGAAGATATTATAGCGCCAAATATTTGAATATTTTTTATGGCAACCGCCACTACAACTCTTAACGTCATCGCCATCATCAGCGTCAGTTATCGTCATCGACATCGATGATGAAATAGGTAGGGAAAAAAGGAGAGGAGGATGTGACTGTTGGAGAGTTTTAAAGAGGAGCGGCAAAAATTTAAGGGGACATTTCGAAAGAGTTTCGTTGTCGTAAAATAGGTGAAAAATGTTTGAATGCGACTTAGTCATCATAATCATCATCATGGTTCTGTTACAAGAAGTTATTATAGCGCCAAATATTTGAATATTTTTTATGACAACTCTATCGTCATCGCCATCATCAGCGTCAGTTATCGTCACCGTCACCGTGTTCAAGGCTACGCATACTCCTCTCTCTCAGCCCTTCTCTTTGTAAAAGCACGTCTTCCCAGAGACAATGCATGGATTCGAGCAAGTTATCTCTGTGTCCTACCTGGCGTGCGTGTCTCTGCTGCTGCATAACGCGAGGGAGGATGACAATAATGACAACAATCATGTAACTCATTGAGAGAATATAACGTTTTTTTGGGAGGAGATGCAAATTTATTTATATTCGTTTTTTTTTTGCTCCACAGCCCGATTGGAATGCACCTTTTTGCAAAAAGACAACAGCACTGGCAAACAAAGCGCCAGCGTATTTCTGCAAAAGGTAGTAGTAGTTGTTGTACAGCAGTTGAAGGGGCAGTTTTTATTGCGATATTTTTTGTGAGTATGGCAGTGCAACAGAAAAACAAGATGAGAGGGAAAATGCAATTTTTTTGACAACAATGCACGTCGTCGTCGTCGTCAGCGTAACGTAACTCGTAACACACATGTTTCATTGTTTATTACGAGACAGATGACAGAACAGGACGCGTGAATGAACACAATCGCTGTTCGTTTTTTCTCTCTCTCCCTCTCAAAATACTCTTCTCTTGTCTGTCTAGTGAGGTAACCAAGTGGATTCTCTCTCATCGCCTTTTGTTTTTGACTACCTCTTAAGCCGTCTTTCCAGAGGAAAGCCTCTTCTTACAAAATAAAAATCAGCTGAGAGATATAACGACGACGATGATGATGATGACGATCAAAACGTCACATGCTTTACCACATCTTGTTGTTGTATATAAATAGCTTTCTCATTGTGCATTTCACATTCCATTCCTCTCATATTCCCAGTTTTCTGCATTCCTCCTGATTTTTGACGTTTCGTTCATATCAATGAGCAGAGAGACAGCGAGAGAGAGAGAGAGACCTGCTTGTCGAGAGACCAGAGTGTTGACAAACAAACGCGGATTTGGGTTGTTTCTTGTGGTGGATGACGACACGAGCGAACAATGAAAAAACTGGAATGCGCCCTTTTGTCAGAGATGACAACGTATCTATTATTTTTTCCCCCGTGATCGTTATATTTATCAGGTGCCGTTTTCCTCTCTGCATTTTCTGTTTTTATTTTGTCTCCCGTTCGTCTCGCTGGTGGTCAATCCG
>JAHZNB010002289.1:0-15234 GCA_027744295.1 Callyntrura guangdongensis | reverse complement strand
TGTGTTGTTTTGGGGTATATTTTGGTGTATAGAGAGTGGTTAGTAATTATTTGGATGACTGACAGCGTCAGCTCGAGGAAGACCATTACAAACGACCAAGGTCATGAGCGAATGGTGAGATACTGATACTACTACTGCAGTGCAAATAGTTTTAGTGTGAGATTGCCAGTGTAAGAGTAGTTGACATTAAACCTCGTTTCCAACAAAAGGAAAAAAATATTGCGAGCAATATATGTGGAACACCAGAGCGACAGCGCTTTTAAAGCTAGTGTACACGTTGGTGCAAGTAATTAATCTGTTCATGACACGGTACACAAAACACACAGATGAGAGCGCGCAGTAGTGTCGTGGAAAGGAAGTGCTAATATCCTTCAAAATTAGATACCTTTCTGCAGTTTGCAGCGTGTGTGACGTACGGAATCAGAGGGGCCGGTGCATTCAGTACAGAACAGCGTACGTGTACACAAAGCGCGCAAAGCGCCGTTCGTTGACTGACAGCAGCGCAGGGGAAATTGTTGTTTGTTTTGTTTGCTTTCTGGCTGAGAGCGTTTCCTGTGTGGACGGGTACACCGGGACACGACGACGACGAGTGTTGGCTCAATTTACTACAAGGCATATCAGCAGAATACTACAGATAACTTCCGTTCACACAAGAACAAGTTATTGTTTAGTCACGCTACGAGTATTTACAGAGTGGTTGTGTAGTGAAGTTACTACAGTGTTACAATTTTGTATTGCAGGAGAAATAAGGTTAAAAAATTTACTCATTTTTATACTCTTTTTGTATTTTTTTACTATTTTTTCCCAATTAATTATGTATTCATTTTATAATGCATTTCAAGTTCAAGTTCTTTGTTCATTTTCTGTGGAGTCGCATCTCTAGGATTATAGGAATCTAGAGAGAAAAAATTGTAATTCAGGTTTTCACAGAGAGTTGAGTTGGGTTTTCATGATGAATCTTGTGTCGTCTTTATACACTGACACCGGACACCGAGTCTTTTTGGAAGGGAAAAGAATATTTATTATTTGAAATTGTTTGTTTGAAAAACTTTCCACAAGAATATTTTCAATATTATTGAGTATTTTTAAAAAGACGTGCGGGATACGTTTAAAGAATATTTTTTAGTCGATTCTGTTCCGTAGAGTTATTTAGAGATTATTGTAGAGTGTTAAGTCGTGTGTATACTTTAGGTGTACTTTACTTTGTAGAAACGGATCAATCTCTGGTCCGTCCACACATCTACGATTGGATCTAGGCAAACAGGCGTTCACCCTGACATGGCACATTTTTACCATTTGCCAAACTTTATTAAATATTTGGTCACGCAATGAATGCACAATAATGATCATGATGATCAAACTTGACTCCTCTCCGCATCGCGCAGCTCATCTCTACTACTAGTGTGGGGTCAATGTGTATACGGACTCCAAAGTGAAGTCAAGTAGTGAGACTGGCTTCTTGTGTGTATTGTGTATTGCTACATTCAAGGGTGATTTATGTGGATAATTATTAGTATTTTTAAGCATCTTGTCGTGTTAATGGTAAATCATGTTTTACGTTGCACATGGAGTAGTATATATTATATTAGGTCAGGTTAGGTTTATTCCCAATTTTTTTGACGTTGTGTTGTTGTATGCCAACAACCACTGCGGTAGTGTTTGTGTTGATAAAAGGGATTTGGTCCAAGAAAGAATATTTTTCCCTGAACAACGCTACCAGTGTATATCGTAGATAATATTAGAGATTAGATACTGTATACTTATCTGACAGAATAAGCGTACAAAGTAATAGTAGCAAAGTGACCAAGTGATCTCTTGATTTGTGTTCAACAAAACCTCCAAAATTCATTATAAAACACTCTCCAACATTCCTTCCAACATTTCCTCCAACATTCCCTCCAACATTTCCTCCAACATTTCCTCCAACATTTCGACCATTTCCTCCAACATTTCCTCCGACATTCCCTCCAACATTCCCTCCAACATTTCGACCATTTCCTCCAACATTCCCTCTAAGCCTCTCACCTACTCCCCCAGGATTGTGTAATCGATTAGTGAAAACAGAACTTCTAAATTTCTAACCGTTACTGAGTCACCACTAAGTGAAGTGACCTCTTTGAAAACCTGTGGGCGCCACATGACTTCACCTGGAAACTCAAAAATCGTTTCCAGGGGAGCCTAAGCGAGGAGGAATCGATTAGCAAAATCATAATTTCAAAATTTGAAACCGTTTTTGAGTTATCATCTGGACGGACGGACAGGCAGACGGACATACAACGTGCGGTTAATAAGTGACTTGGTCTCTTAATAAAGTGCTGCCAATGCAAAATGCAATACAGGGTTTAGTGGTGGCTTTAGGAATAATACATAGTTAGAATGGAATTTGGTTGATGAAACGACAGAAAGGAGGTCATAGTTTACGACTCCAAAGTTCAAAGTAATGATAAATGATGATGATGATGCTCTCTTTTCCTGCACTGTCTGTCGACATAGCTGATTGGTTTTAATATTTCCATATACCTTGACTGTTTAGCAAGAGAATGATTGACAGGACAGTTGCCAACTCGGCCGGCTTGTCGCTCTTTTTTAACCCATTCTTTCCGACAAGTTGGAAAAGTTGTCTGTCAAAAGCTAGCTTTTGTCTGGACTGGTCAAAAGACTGCTGATTAGTGCTGATGGTTTTGTGTACTTAGAAGAGTTTCACAATTTATTTTAATATTTTGATTTTAATGAGCCTTTGATTTGCATTCAGAGTCAAAAAGTAGTAATAATTTGTCTTTTAAAAAGAAAAGTCAGTACATTCTCCTCTTAATTCTTTGAAGCAATAATTAACATTTTTCTTTAAAAAAAACTTTAATCTGTAAAAACTTGCGCGCGCGTCAGCTATATATAAAGAAGTATTTGTGGTGTTCTGATTTTATTACAATCGACAACATCCTTTCTTATTTCAAACAGGAAATATCCCACAGTAAATAGGTGCGGGGGTGGAAAGTGTTTTTACGTCACAGTCATATCGTTGATCAACTCGAAACGAAGACAAAAATGGTGGATAAACCGCGGATTTGCATTATTGGGGCGGGGTGAGACACTATATAATTAAATTACAACCAAATATATTTTCAATCCTTAAATAAAGTTGTGTAACTAAGTAATTGCTCCTATTTTTGCAAATTTAAATAGATTTTCCGGCCTGTGTATGGCCATCCAGCTGAAAAGCAAGTTGAATTTGGAATCCTTCACGATTTACGAGGCGTGCTCGGAAGTGTACGGTAAGTCTGGAAAAAAAACTAGCCTTTATTTCGCACTTTTACATAATATGTAAATTAGTTGCCAGTTACCTAATTTGCATCATCTTCCTTTAAGACTGGTCACATTCCTACTCTCCCCAAAAAGAGATTCTCGAGTACATCAAAGACGTCACCAAAAAGTACGACCTTTACCCCTTCATCAAGTTTCACTCCCGTGTGCAGTGTCTCCGTTGGAATGACAAGGAGATGAAATGGCAAGGGACCATACTGAACACAAGGACGAACAAGACAACAGAAGAGGAATTTGACATTGTGTCAGTTAATTAATAAATATTACAATTTTTTAAATCTAAATTTAATTAGCATTTTTTAGTTAAATATAAATTACATAACTCTTCTTTTGTCTTTTTGTAGAATTAACGGCACTGGAAAAATTCGTATTCCCTATTATCCCCCCGAATACCGGGACTTTCAAGGCACCATCCTCCACTCTGCCGAGTGGGACTCCTCCGTTTCCCTCTCCGGAAAACGAGTAGGGATCGTAGGAACGGGCGCCAGTGCAGTTCAAATCATAATAGCCATCGCCCCGGAAGTGGGACACTTGTCCGTGTTCCAACGCAAGGCCCCCTACATAATTCCCAGACTCCAGCTGGAATACTCGGACGTGACAAAATGGGCGTTTGCCAATGTTCCTGGGGTGTACAAGTTAACTCGCACATCCTACTTTCTCGTCCACGAGTTCTTTTACGGCATCACGAGGTTCAATTCTTTGCGCAACAAAATGGCCAACAAGCTTGCCCGTTGGTTTAGAAATAGACAAATTAGAGATCCTATTTTACGGGAGAAGGTCACTCCAAACTACATCATGGGTTGTAAACGAATCATCCTTTCGGAAAGTTATTACCCCACCCTCGCTCGAGATAACGTGGAGCTTATCACTGACAAAATAGAGGGCTTGGAGGGAAATCAGGTGAAAACGAGTAACGGTCAAACTCACGAATTGGACGTCCTTATTCTCGCGACAGGATACCAACCTCACGAATATTTCTCACCGATGAAGGTCTACGGGAAGGAGGGGGTGGACGTGTTGGAGGAGTGGAAACGGGACAGGCCCCGGGGATACATGGGAATTTTGAGTCGAGATATGCCCAACTTTTTTAGCGTATTGGGACCTTACACAGCTGTAGGACATAATACCAACTTGTTTAATATTGAGTGTCAAGTGGAGTGGACGATACTGGCGATTAAAAAGATGATGGAGAAGAGGGCGAGGTCGATAAGAATTACGGTACAAGCGGAGAATGAATTTATGGAGGATATTGATAAGACGATGAAAGGTTCTGTTTGGACTACGGAACAGTGTGGGGCGTGGTACTTGGATCATCGGGGGGTAAACACGACCTTGTGGCCGGATAATCAGATCCAGTTTTGGAAACGGTGTAGAACAGCGGATGAGACGTTGTTTGAGTTTGAAAAATAATTAATTTTTATTTTATTGCGGTAGGATGATATAATTTAATAAAAATTGCTGTGACACGTCGTTTTAATTAAAAATAATTAAATTTACTATTTTTTATGGAGGTGTGTATCTCTTTAAAAATAACAGTTCGTTTTTGGTGCAGTTATAAATGACTCCAAATCTTTGGAGGGATCTATATACCTTTTTTGTTATTAAAAATCCAAATAATTTGTATACGCTATTATGGCGTTAGTTATAACGGTCACATTTTTTCTACATTATTAGCACCCACTTTCTTCCTGAGTAAATTATCCTCCGGCATTTTCCCACCTTGCTTGGACTCCACTTCGATGTCATATTTATTGAGAAATTCTTGTATCCCGAAATCCTTGCCGTAAAGAGGATTTTTACAAAAGCCGGCCAACAAAATCAAATCAGTTTTGACATCTACCATTTGAAAATAAAAGGGGCGATTCACATGGAATTCTATGACGTTGACGACGTCATCATCATCCGTTATGGCGTTAGAAACGATCTTCGTGGTAGTTCGACTAGTGCGAGTTGGTGGAGCTGTTAAGCTACTGGACTTGTTAGTTTCCTTGAAACGTTCTGAAAATACAAGAAATTTATTTAGCATTTTTTATGGCGTCAATAATTAAATTTTTAACGATGTTCGTTTGATGGGTCGTTACCTGGAAGCTTCTCTGAACCCAGTTCGTTCACGTCAAAGACCACCTTTTGGAGTATCTGTGTGACGCTGAGCTCGGTGGGGGCATTACGAGACAGACCAGAAAAGTTGGCTTTTCCTGGTTGGAATATAGACTCCACGCCCATCTAAATCAGAATAATCATAATTAAAATTAATAAACCACATTTAATTAAAGTTAATTTTAAGTAATTATTATTAATATAATTGTAATTAATTATAAAGAACTTAAAAACGTACTTCTTTCATTGGCCCTTGAAAGTCAACGGTACAATCCATCTTGAAACGGGGAAGGCACACCTGGAATCCTGCCGACGGAGATAATTTTTTCCGAAAGGTTTGCATATCTTGAAAATAATCTGAGGGGGAAATGGAATCCAAGGTTGATTCTATCACAGATAAGCCGGTCTTCTCATTCGGCAAAAATATCACCAGACATAAATGGTCACCCTGTAATTGAAACCGTGATTATGTTAAAGATTTAAATGGGAATCAATTTATTTTGTGGTTGTATACATTCTTGAATTTTTTGTTAGCAAACCTTATAGGGAAGCACCAACGCTGTACAAGCTAACTTATTTATTGGTCCATACAACAAATTTTTTAACAATCCTGACCTCATCATAGGAACATTCACGGACTCCTTGTCGTTCAGAAAGAACTTGACATCTTGCGTTAGCCCCGGGTTAAATGGATGGACCCAATTTCCCGTGAAGTAAATTGGATTAACAAAAATGATTTTTGTGCTGGAACTCCGTTTTGTCACCATTTCCCCCAGCATTTTTCCTCCAGCGGAATGAGCCCACTGATTGATTTTTGTGGTGCACTCCTGCCAAGCTTCCGGGGAAAAGTCGACCGCTTCCATTTCAATATGTCCGGGATGAATCCCTTTCACTAGGCTGATAAATGAGGATTTTGGTTGGTGACTCCGCTCCACGTATATTTTATACCCGTGTTTGAAAACGTAGAAATTTTCCGATTGCTTTATCGAGTGGAGGAGAGCTGTCAATCCTGTTATCATATCCGAACAGTGACGATCGCCATCTTTGCCGTCGCCTTGTGGTCCACCACCGGGGAAATTTTCTGGAGAGGAAAACATTGCCTGGTATAATTCCCGCTGGCACAGACCAGTGGAACCTTTGTGAAGCAGCACGCTACACAAGCAGTAGCCTAACGGGGAGTACACCAAGTTGGTCGGGTGCTTTTCTCTGAGTGGCTGAAAAAATAATAAAAAATTAAGGACGGATATTTTGACAAGATTTTTATACGTCCGCATGTCAGCCCATTACTGGGCGGCTTACCAAGTACAAGTCGTGGGCGTAACTTCGACAAAGGTTCACCACTGTTTGCATTTCTACATCGGGATCCAAGTCCAGAGAATGATCCGAGCAGCTGGACTCATCCTCTCCATTTGACACGCTTCTTCTATCGTTTCGGGTGGAATTGTTGAGTCGACTTTGATGACGTCGTAAAATCTTGTAGCGTCTAAACTTGCTCACTCCCACCTGGAATTAGTCCTCGTCTGGAGTTACTCGCCGTTAAGGAGCTTGCACGGGGTCGTGGCATTATTTTTATAAAGTTTTATAAATCTTTAATGGCTATTTAATTAATGTTGAATTACGTTGACTTTATGGTAGGTGAGTAAATATATCCCCAAAATGATAACCTTTTAGTTTTTCTTTAGATAGCCTTGAAGAGCGCAAGTACACTTTGTAATCTACGATGGATTATGATTATAGAAATTTAGGACGTAATGGAGATTGGAGATGTATGAAAGGGAAAAGAGATGAGAAGTCTTTGAGTGATCGATAAAAGTTTCCTAGGCACACGCATCCCGTGACGCACGACCGAATTTCCGTTTATTATAGAATTTCTACAAAAGCTGCTGCAAACATCAAGAATCCAACACAGCTTTCGTATGGTAGTTTATATGAGCAACGGCAAGTGATGTACATGTGTTCAACCTGGATCTTTTATAACATTTTTATTTGTATATCATTTTCGATAGATTACAATGAGCTACAGCATTAAAAGTGTATTTGTTGACACTGACAATAAAATATTATATTTTTTACAATATAAAGGTAAGGGGTATGGCATGATCCATGTCAAATTTCCCAAGCAAAACCTGTTCCCATCTTTCCGTAGTTCGGTGATATACCGTTTTACCTACATAATTAGTTATTATTTATACGTATCTGCTTTCAATTGCCACAGAAGAAGTAGGATTTTTTTTCTTGTTCACTCCAAATCACTGGCATATATGAAAAGGGTAGGAGTTATCTTTGAACTAATAAATGCTACAATTAGATTCGAGATGAACCCGACTATTTTTAAACTGTGACAGGCGAAAGCAGAAAATACAATTTTAACTTGATTTTATAACGGTTACTAAACTTTAACGGAAACTACTTGTCTAATAGAGTACACGATATTCAGTTACAAAATATTTTTGTGGTGATTAGGAACATGTATTAGTACATTACACGAGCCTCCTCAATTATATTGTAAATACTTATGACTTATTTACTACCTATACATATATAGGTATCTAATTAATTTGAAATGTTTACAACATTTACATTTTAATTGTTATAATCTCGTATATTACTATTAACGGACACATATCTATTTCATAACATTTCTAAACACAGAATAGATTCTTTTTTTGTTAAATGCTATAAAATAATATTTTTAACTTATAAATTGAGAACAAGAATTTATTTATGGATTATCATTTAGTATAATAAAAATTAACAACAAAAAACGTTTTTTACAAAAAAAAGTAACCTAAAATGTGAAATAACTTTGACTATTGTCTAAACCTGTTATTATGGTTGGTGATGGTGAAATGAATAAATTTTTGAAAATACGACAACAAATAGAGATAAATGATGGTGACATACTTTTAAGTAGTGACACCAACAGATAGACTAAAACTTTTAAGTATGTTATTCTACAATGTTTGGCTATACAAACAAAACAAACCTTGTATACAAACGGTTTTTATTCTGCGTTAGCTATCACGGGAAAGAAAATGATAAGTTTACTCTTTTGTTTGAAAATTAAAAAAAATCTATTCTAAATGACAAATTATGCGACACGAAAGCATACGCCGTGTTTTCACCACCTGTTTTTAATTCGTCTATGATGCGAAAAAATTCACTAGAAAGTTTTGACAATTATTTTCTATCTTGATAATTTCTGACAGACTACAAGTCATAACTACATAAATTATTTAACTAAATATACTACAAAGTCGCAAAGGATTAAAAATTTGTCTGAACTAAGCGGGAAAAGAAGAAAGGAATTACAAACTTTTTAAACGTAAATGACAAAAACGTGGTCAACTTTTCGAGTCAGTTTTTTTTATCGTGACAGTTTTCCTGTTTACTTTTTATCATTCTTGCTACTTTGTGCGGTCGACTCCATATCCGACGTTTCTTCATTCGCATTTTCTGACGTTGCACTTTCATCAATTTCCATTCTCCCTTCGTCATCATCATCGTCATCGTCTTCCTCCTGTTCTGGGTCTAATACTCCACTAACTGCTGTCTGATTCTCGTCATCCTCCGTATCCTTTGAATCTTCGTCGTCATCATCGTCACCCTCATCTTGGTCCATATTTGTGTCTTCGCCCTTTTTAGATTTTACCACTTCAGCAGCCGCCGTAGCGGTCTTCCCCTCCTTTTCTGCCTCTTTCGCTTTCTTAGCTGCTGCCGCGTCTTCCAAAAGAGACTGCTCGTTCTGCTTAAGAATTTGAAGCCAATGGGTGGAGTACATGTGACCCGAAGTTTGACCTGCGTTCGCAAAAGCTTTCGGGCAAAGAGGGCATTTCAACTTGTTGGATCCAGAGCCGTGACATTTTTTCAAGTGAAGAGCATAATCGCCTTTGTTGCAGTACGAGTTGAAGCACAGAGAGCATCTGTGAATTCCATGGCTTCTTAGACAGTCAGCAATAGCGCCCAGTTTCTTGCCAGTCGTTCCGCAAATCAAACATTTTAGGGCGGAACGAATGGCTTGTATTGAAAGAAGATCATTAATTTCAATTTTTTCAATAGGAGAACGTCCGACGCCTGGTGGGAGACTATCCACGTCAACTACCATTGGGCTCGATTTTGTTGGTTTTGCTGCAGGAACACTAGTAATTGAAGAGGATCTTCTTTGAGGACCTGTGGATGTTGAGGCAGGAGTCTCCTCCTTCTCACCTCCTCCATCTTGCTGCGGATTGAGACAATTTTTATGATCAAGCAAGTCGCAAATGTCGAATGTGATGGTGCATCCTTTGCAACGTAACAACTCTGACGAAATCCGGGTGACATCCACATTCAAATCTTTATGCTTTGTAATCAAGTGAACTGAGATATTTGGCAAGTCGCTGTCCCCACAGACAGGACAATCCACTGGCGGAAAATTGATATCGGATCCTTTATTAGCCTTTGACGCTTCAGCGGAAGCCTCGGCCAGAGCTCGACTAGCCAGCCGAGCACTTTTTGGAGGAGTATGAAACTGTACTTTATAAGACGCTTTGCTTTCCATGGGGGACTCTGGTCGTCGTGGAGGTCGTGGCCGAGTAACTTTACCTTCTGAGGAGGAACGAGCTGGAGGAGCTGGTTTTGTGGGTGGGGAAGGTTCCTGCGCGGGTTCTTCCGCCTCCTCTTTTCCACACTGATACGTGCTGATGTCCTTCCCGACCAAGTGTTCGTGAAAGCCGGTGGGTTCGGCAAACTTTGTCTTGCAATTATTACATTTAATTTGATCGTCAGTGCCGCCAATGTGAGTGAAAAGTTTCCTGTACTGTTGATGTTGGTGGCCGCAGTGAATCATAAAACCGCTGTTTTGCGGATATCGACGGGGGCACAAGGGACAGCTGCTCTTGCCATAAAATCCTTGTCTGTATTTTGTGACAGTGTCCTCAAACTTCTTTTCTTTTCCTGGAAAGCAGCGGTTGAAGTGCAAAGTGGCCTTGGTGGCGCTATCAGCACAGTTATCACATCGCTCGCAGACATACAGCCAGTGCAACTGCTTCAGTTTTTTGTAGTCCAACTGCTCGGATCCATTAGAGATTCCAATGCCAATTTCAGACAGTTTTGTTCCAGTGACATTTACTGGTTTCTTCTTCTGCTGTGCCTGCACTTTTTTCATTGTAGATAGTTTAATGCGTTTGGAGAGCTGTTGACCGGGAGAACCCACAAATTTGGCAGCGATGATCGGATTAGGTTTGACTATAGTGCGCTGAGGTACTGATGTTGCTGCTGCTGGTTGGGGTTTTTGTTGCGGTTTTGGTGGCACATTTTGTGCACCATTAGCGTTGTAAAATTTTAGTCCACTGAATCCATGAGTGTCTCGTTCGTGAGTCCAACAAGATTTGGGAGTGTTATTTATTTCATCGCAAAACATACACTTGAACATTGTATGGGCCACGTGTCGATCTTCGTGCCAACGCCAAGCGGTTTCGCTGTTGAACTTTTGCTGACAAACGGAACAACTATTTTTTGGTTTGTTTTGTTCATCTTCGAGACGCATCCGTTTGGCAACTGGCGATGCCGCGGCGGCATTAGAAGTACCACTTGCTGTGGAAGTAGGTGGATGTTCCCGTTTCCCCAATTTAGACATCCAATCCCGAATTAGATTTTCAGGATCCTCTTCCTCGTCCTGTTCCACGATATCCTCTCCTTCCGTGCCAGCTCGAGGAGTGAGTCGGGATTTCCTGGAGTGACGTTCATTTTGACTCTTCGAAGAAAAAAAATCCGTTTTGATACAGACAGCTTGATTTATAATTTTAGAAATAAAAATAAATCAAACCTTTTATTACCTGCTGGTCAGATTGTTGTTGTTGATGGACCTCTTCATCGTTCCCATTCTTGACAACATTTTGAGGCAGAGGCAACGACAATCGTGCCCCAGGGCCACTGTAAACTTTTCGAACCTGGCCTTGACCTAGCGGATCTGGCTTAATCTGCCGCAGCTGCTGTGGGGAGGACCTTGGCGAATCCAACAAAAAGGAACGAGGTAATTCCACAGGTTTTGTCGGAATGGGAGGCATAGGTAAAGATGACATTGGTTCGTCCCCACCGCTTTCTTCATAACCAAATTGAGTCCATGCCATTCCAAATATTGTGATGAACTCTCCAACCTCCTTGATTTGACGCATGGTTAGAATAACACGGTCACGGTATGTCAAGTGAAGAATTAGTTTCATTATATCGACTTTAATATCTGGGACAGACACAACAGCTACTTGATTTGCCTAATTGAAAGAAAAGGAGTGTTCCATGTTGTAATAATGACATGTTTCCAGTAATTAGAATGATAACAAAGAATGTTCACGCTGGTTTACCTGTTCCTCAAAAATTTTAGCAAAGAATTTGCTGGAAGATGCCATAATCACTTTGTGTGCTTTAAGTTGATGACCATCACCACAAAGAAAGATAACGTCAGCATCGTCTTCTACAATTGCGCCGTTTTTGATATACGCATCATGCAAAGGTCTAAACCGACACCGCAAACGCATCACTGGAACACAAATTTGGATAAGTACACTATTAGTTGTTCCCTTTGTTAGTCGCTATTAATCACCAGAAAAAAATACTAAAAACTCAGAACTTACATTTTCCTGGGGTTGTCGTCACCGGTCTTCGAATAGGAGGATTACTTTGTTGAATTTGATTACCGCCAATAACAGTCATAATACCTCCATTTCCCCCTAATGATCCAGGAAGGCTGTGTCTTCCAACAGTAATGCCATTTCCTCGGTTAATATTAATTATCTGTGCACCCCGAGGTATTAGCTCAGGTATCCCCGGCGGTCCTTTATTATTCATGTCGCTGGTCGTCTCCAGACACCGGACACTATACACATTTTAGATGGAATACCATAATTATTAAAGTTTTGGAGCCAAGTCAAAGCACAACTTTCATTATTGTAGAAAATATCAAATGGGGGTTCAACAAGGTCGACTCCCAAGAACGTAGCAATGCCTAACAATTTAACCACCTACCTAATTAGCAAGCCAAAATTCTCAAATTGTAACTAACCACCATTTAATTACTTTCTTTAGTAAACTATCACTTTACTCTATCCCCACTTACATATCTACCTATACGAGAACGGTTTAAAGATTCCGACTACCGTCTTTCGTCGATCTGTAAACCTAACCGTACCAATCACCCACCTTTCAAAGCTCTCAAATATTTTCAGTAGTACTACATATTTGAATGCCAAACGTAACATTTATCCATCTCATCGACGCAAAAATACATTTAAAAAACTAAAACTGATCTTGCAAAAACTGTAATTGACGACATTCACTGTATGACTGCGTTAGTCTTTGATTTAAACTCTCATGTTTAAATTACTACTGCCATTATTACTACTCTAACTTATGTACTATTCTATCTTATTACCTGTTACTACAAATGTAATTAACCTAAAGTAAATATTAAATTAAATTGGTTACAGCGTTAATATAAATTACAGACGGTGACAGGTTTAGCGAAAAAGTTTCAAAAGGTAATATAAGTCCACTAGAATTGCAACGCAATACGCGATAATCAGACTCGAGATGTGGAGATCCTGAAGTCTCGAAACTACTCGACGTGCATGTGTGAAGATAGACGACGATTGAAAATAAGGATGCGAACAACAACTCAAGAACCAACGCGGAAGGAAATCGATAAATTGTAAAACGAAGAAGTAAAATAAGTTTGCAATTTTACATGCTGCTGCTGTGTTTGGATGTTGCGCGGCAAATTCAAATTATTATGAGTTCCGTTTGCTGTTTGTGCACCACAGACCAACCAACCACCATGGTGCACCATACACATTGCATGCACTGATGCAATAAATATTGTAAACCGCGTCAGCAACAACTAATAACAAACCGTGAAGTGAACCCCAGTTGCCATTTAAATAGGGGGGGGGGGGCGGGGGTGGGGGGAACTAGGGAATTTGTCATTAGCGGAGCTTATTACTAAAATGATGAGCATTGAGTTACAATCAAGATAAAAAACGGCGCAGTTTTGTTTGTTTAACGACTTCCCTTAAATGACAGTGATCAAGCAGAGCAGGAGGGGTAATAAATGTCGTATGAAAATTTGAATCTTTTAACCGTTGACTACAACTGCTCCCAGGCCACCCAGGAAGGGTACTATTTGTGATTAATAACTAGTGACACTCACCTATGATTGTAGTGGTTGTCGTCGTAAGACCTTGTTTATTGGTCAGTCTTCAGCGAAGATTCTTCGCCGAACCCTTTTCTGGGTGATGGTAAAAACGCACCTCTTTCCTCTAAACAACCGTAGCGGTACCTACTTCTTGTTCCTCCTCAAACTTCCTGTAAATTAAAGAGAAACGACAACAAAAATCAAAATCAGCACGGGCTAAAGTAGACTTAGAGTATCATGCTAACTTTCCCCAGGAAAAACTTGCCCGCAAGCGTTAAAAAAGTAAAGTTGACGCTGCTGACGTAGATAAATGATTTCGAACACCTACTACTATTACGAACCGACAAGACGAAAAAGTTTTAGCGTTACCTTTGCTGCCATTTTGTGCTCTAATTAAATTGTGATTGTGATCGTCCGCGACCTAACTTGTGTACTAAGTCTACTTGTAAGCAACGAGTTTCACGTGGAACGCGACCCGATACCAGTGGACTCAATGCTTTAAACTCTGAAATTGAAACCTTCGTCGTCGCAGTTATACCCTGACACCTGCCCTCTCTACAGAGACAGGGAAAGAAAAAGCATACAAGCTTATGTAGACATGCAACGGATATATAAATCCTATTTATCCTAACGCTATTTTCTTTACAAAGTTATATTTTTATTTTAAAATTTTGACCTTCTCCGCCACAGTGCCTAGACCCTGCCGTACTTTCTGTTTTCGTCGATGAATGTAATAACAAACACAGCACACATTTATACACCAATGCATACACTCTCATAGAGTTGATGATTTTACCTTTCGGTAGTGGTTGTTCGTTCACAAAAAAAGACAAAGATATAAAACGGAATTTTGGAGAGCAACTCAGCAACTCTCTCTAAAAAAAATTTTAACATGGAAAAGATGACCAAGTATTACGATAATATATATTGTCGTCGTCGGGTGTAGATTTTACTATTTATATTTCTCTCTTTGAGTTCCTTCTGGTAAAATTGTAAAATACCGTTCCCATCTTACTTCCACTTCATCCCCCTACACACTTTTCGGATGACGGAACACAAACAAGTGCTACTACTGCTGGACGAGTACGCTAACTCTAAAAGATGTACCACCATCTCCTCAACCACCACCACAAGTAAATACATTCAGCATAACATGTACGACCATCATGCATGGTATTCTTTGTAACAAGGAGGTATTTCACGATGATGATGATGACATCATATACACGACAACCTGCGTCTACAAATACTGAAAAAAATTCTCTTCTGGAGACTCGACTAATCATAGTGCAATATATAATGTAGAGACAAAAGTTGAATGGAAAGAACATTAAAATAGCAGAGATGCATGTGCGCAAGGGAGGATCGGAGACTCAGAGAAGAGCGAGCACAACAAGCAGTCTATGGGAAAGGGGCCGTGCACTTAAATTATAACCCCTTTATATGACCCGAGTCTGAGTAGACTTTCAGAACTGGAATAGGAATTTTATTTAATCGAATTAATTACATTGCTAGGATAGGGAATATTCGGATTTTTGCTTTCGGAAAAAGATGACATTGTTAAACTTTTTCCGAATTTAAATTCAAACTCAGAATGTCTATTCAGGCCGTTATAGGAGATGAGTAGTTGGGATTTACGAGGACACCAACCTCAA
>JAHZNB010002288.1:0-17032 GCA_027744295.1 Callyntrura guangdongensis | reverse complement strand
AAGTAGTATGTTTGCGAAGGACGTAAACATTGTCATTTTGGTATATACTACAACGATTGAAGTGCAATATGAGAATGAAGAAACAGTTTAACACGATAAAAAGATTCGCTAGATTTTAAAAATTTAGTTTTCGAAACGGAGAATATTTTCAATTTGAGACTAAATTGAATGGAAAAAATTGAATGCTTTTATTTTAATTTTTTACCAACTTGATCATACCATCTACCAACATGTAGCAGATAAATCTATTGAGATAATGGCCGAAATTGTTATGTAAATACGTATTTTTTTAATTTTTAATAATGCCTAAAATACAATGATGACAATTTAATCCCGAACCATCATACATGAGGCGTCACACGCAAAATACTAAGGCTCTTCTCGTATATCCTACTGTGTGCCAATTTGATTGAGAACTACGACACTTCTATTGCGTTAGCGATAAGTTGCTCTGAAGTACAGATTTTATTTTATCATTGTGTCGACGTTTTTTGAATTTTTTTCTATTAACAAGAATTTCGGTTCAGTATTTTCAGAATTATATGACAGGCAATGTCGTATTATACTCTCCTATATCAGGATTTATTACATTATTTTCACAAAAATGGTTTGAAAGCAATAGGAAACAAAACGAAATTGAGAAAAGCAAAAACCAATACATATGCATAATATGTTTTGAATTAACATAAACAGGTCCGGTAAAATACATATGTACATTGTACACTAGGATACACAATAACAACCATCAACTCATGTCCTGCGTACGACGTGGGCGTTAGCCGACGCCGCGCCAGCTACGTAACCATTCCGGATCGCACTATAAATACGTATATACATATAAATCTCGGCCATTATCTCCAAGGATGAATCTTAGTAGCTCTTCATAATAGTGTAGATTTTTGCAGAAAAATATTTTCCGTAGTAACAAAACTGTGTCAAAGTCGTCGTGTGAAATTTACATAGGGACCAACGATAATTTGACTCTTTATTTAATTACGTTGACCGCCGGTCAATGTCAATAGTTTATTCAACACAGCATAGAATGGAAACATCTTTTTTTAAAACTTACGTAATGCCATTACCTTCTTCGCAATGCCCACGTTGCCCGGCCATGACCAAAACAGAAGAGCCATAACACTTAGAAATGAAAATTCCTCAACAATACAATAAACATTTAGGATTATCTGCAATATTCGTAATGATACCTTCCCTTAGGTAAGGAGTCTCCTTTCCCAAGCTCCCATTTAAAATGTATGGAGCAAAGTTGGTCTCCGTAGAAATTATACCTTACCGTACGTTAGAAACTAGCTAGATTCTTAACTAAGGAATGATTAAACATATCACTGTATATATAAATGATACTACTACAGAATAGTAAATAGACATGACATGACATGACAAACCTGTTTCATCGTTGCTTGGTAACATAACATTTTATGAGCTCGGATTGGCTGTCGCTGTGATGATTGTGTGTTTGGCAATCCCCAGAGAAGTCATTTATTTACTGCTGCTACTCTCCTCTGACTATTTTTACTCTTCCTTGTTATCTTGCGGTAAATGAATGATTGAATATTGCATTTTGTTTGCATTAGGATTCAACATGAAGGAAACAGACATGTAGGTATGTTGCTCGGTAAGGTTTGCTATCAGTAACCATTTATGCAGATAAGTTGGGTTGGGAGTTTGCCGAAAGTTGTCAATAGAAAAAAGAGTGAGCCTCTTGCTCACACATATAAAAATAAAAACCAACCACTGTTTTTAGCACACAGCTATTATTTGAGTTACTTAGATGTTGTATATATACATGGTAAAACGACAAGTAACAACACTTGTGAGCCGCAGTTTAGCGGCACGACTTCTCCAAAAGGGCAAAGACGCTGCTGCACCATAGAAGCGTCTCGTTTGGTTTCAAAAATAAACTCTTGTTGTTGGCATTATGGCACACCTTAGTTATCACGTTGAGGAATGCAAACGAAAATTGGGACAGTATCGGACTCAAATTTTTCCCGGTTTAGTGGCCGAATTAGATCAGCAAACTGCACAAATTCATGGTTCCATTACTACTTTACAAATTTGTGCACAACTTTTATCACCTCCCACATTATTAAGGTAAGAGCCGTGCTTTGTTGTTGGCATTATGGCACACCTTAGTTATCACGTTGAGGAATGCAAACGAAAATTGGGTCAGTATCGGACTCAAATTTTTCCCGGTTTAGTGGCCGAATTAGATCAGCAAACTGCACAAATTCATGGTTCCATTACTACTTTACAAATTTGTGCACAACTTTTATCACCTCCCACATTGTTAAGGTAAGAGCCGTACAATTAAAAAACTTTTCTTCGGCATTTCCACAAAAATGACAGACTCGACAGTAAACAGTTCTTTAAATTCCATTTCAGCTTGGAGCCTATTGCAAGGCAACAAACTATTGAGCAGCAGGTATTAATGTAGTTGTTGAGTAGAAATTTGTGATGGATGCGGAAAATTGATTGGCAATGTGATATGATCTGAAACGAAATTCTTTTCTATAGTCTGCTGCAGCGGGCATCGCATTGCAGGCAAAAACCATCGTAGAGTTGATTTTTAACCAAATATACGGACCCATTCAGCAGCCACTCTTGTTTCCCGTTGCCAATTTTCCTTCCTTTTTGGTAGAAAGTGTGCCCAGCTTTGAAGAATGGTTGAACGAAATCGCTTCTCTTCGGGTGCTCTTTTACAAGCAAAACTTGGTTGGAGCTGCGGCAGAGATACCCGCCGTGACTCTAAGGGATTTTCAGGGTGAAGTGGACTCAGCTCTGGATCATTTGGAAAAGTTATACCAAGCTCTTTGGCGTACAGGTCAAGCTCTCGAAAGTGCCAAAAAGGAAGCCCTTTCTGCCCCGATTCTTGAGAGAAGTGTCAACGTATCCACTTTACAACAGATTGACTTGTTGTCGTTTTTGAAAGTTGAAGCTTTACGTACTTTGTGTCATAATATTTATCAGAGATTTTGCCTGATAATTACACAACAGCCTGATGCGATATTAATGAAACCTCCAGGGAGAGTCCAACCAGATTCGCAACGTTCTCGAAAAGATGGCACATCGACCAGAACAAGCATGTCTGTGATGTTGCTTAATTTTCAGGGGCATATGAACCTGGAAACCCTCTCCTGGGAGAGTCCAACCAGATTCGCAACGTTCTCGAAAAGATGGCACATCGACCAGAACAAGCATGTCTGTGATGTTGCTTAATTTTCAGGGGCATATGAACCTGGAAACCCTGCCTGAAATCAGGGTTGGAATGATAAGCGAAAGTAGAGCGGAGAGCATTGTGGCGTCCCGAGGTTCCCCGTCAATGTTCATTGAGTATGACGCCAACACTTACCAATGCTCTCCAGAGATAGTAGATGATGGCGCCGCAACGCCGCTTGTGGCGAATAAATTACCTTTGGAGCAGTTTATCAGAACGACAATGGAGTCAAGAAGCGCTTCTTTTGACGAAGTGAAACAAAAGCTTATTTATCTGGAAACGGAAATGAAGCTCACCAGCATTTCTGTGACTAATTTAAAGAGAAATAGCTACGACAAGACGATCTTTAAAACTAGTCAGCAAAAGTTTTATTTTCTGGTCACCGTAACACATCCTTTTTGGACGGATAACGTTTTTGAAACAGTTAGTTAACAGTTATAGTTAAAATCAAAGAGCTTATTAAAATGGCTTCAACGACCCAATGCAATGTCAGATTATGTTGTAACCTTTGTTTACTTTTGTAATTATGTGTAAGGCGTGGACCATCTCAACTCCAGTGATTGTACGAACAAATGTTTCTCAGTTGGGAATGTCTTTGGCGACTATTTCGTGGTGGACCTATTTCTCAGAGAATAATAGCATTCCTTGTGTAATGAAAGAAAGGGCTTCTCTGGAAGACATCAAAGTGCCCCTTGCTGACTACTTCCGAAAGTGGACTTGCTTTGAAGATGCCAAACAAGGACTCCAATTGAGTCATTCTCAATTGAATTTTATCGCCAGAATGATTGTCAATTTAGAGTACGTTGAATAATGCCATTACAATATATTTGCAATGCAATTACTGTGATTGGAAAGGATTACTGGCACTAGCATAGACAAATGACTTTTTGGGATAGTTTTTGGTAAACTATGAGGGTGCGATCAAAATTACGATTCTCAGCACAGGCAATTACGAATAAGCCAGAAACCACTTCCCACCGTAAATTTTCTTTATTGCGCCTCCCCCAAATTCTTAAATTGGCTAAGCGCTTGACTGGTTCGAAAGACTAGAGACAGAAATGGAATATTACAATATCACCGCTTGGAATACAATTAGCTTTCATCCACCACTAGCATCATCGTGGATTGGAGTTTCTATACTCTTGAACATTCCAATCACAAAAGAGGAAAAATATATCAACATCTTGTATATTTTTTTGTTGTGACTTTTTAGACGGAGCAAATCTCCCGATTTCCAACCGGGGTCACGAGATCAACCCACAATGATTACGTTAAAACACCTATACTACGCCAATTTACCTAATAGCAACTTCACACTTTGGTCGTGGTTTTTCAAAGCTGCCTTCCTTCTCAAATCACAACCGTATTTGAGGGAATTGTGGGAGAAACGTTATTTTTCCGGATTTCTTGGAAAAGATACAGCTTTTAAAAGACTACATAGAACTGGGATGCAAGTTGGAGACTACATTTTACGCTACTCTGAATCGCAGAGGGGGATTATTAGCTGCACATTTGTAACAAGTTAGCTCTCACATAATAAAAGTCCATTCTTTAAAAATAATTGATCGTAAATGCGTTACTAAATATATGCATGTATGAATGTGCAGTTTCAGAAGACCCATCGACTGAGTTTACTATCGTGAACCACGCCTTCAAACTGGATACAGCAAATTTCAAGAGCTCATTTTTGGATGCAATTTATAGGGATGCTCGAATGGGGACAGTAGTAAGGAAAGCCTTTAGTCGTCTGTACCCAAACAAACCCACGCTCCAAGCCTTTCCGCGACGCGATTCCGATGCAGGAGAGGGGGAAAGTCATTTAGTAGATAACGCTGATACGTCCGACGACGAGGAAGAGTATGATATCGCTGTGGGTGACCTCCAACGACGTGTTTTTCCATACGTGAAAGAGGTTGTCGTTTTGTATGTTTGAACTTTGAGTTTGAAGGATGTGTTGTTGTCTCTCGTTTTCAACGTTGCGTATAAAAGTAAATACTAGCTGTAATTAATAATAAATATCAAGATCAATTTAAGAAAAATAATTGCTTAGTTAGCATTTCCCGGAATTTAAAATTGATTTGTAAATTTGTATTATTTATTACTATCTCTTTTCATAACTATTTCGGCTTGGCAAATGTCGACTGGAATTTTGGCAGTATTCAAAGTGTCGCTTAAGTAGGCATTGTCACGTCTAGTCTAATTGCTGCATTGCACATGCCGACAAGGAAGCCTAAGCACACTGAGGAAAACAAATGTTTCTCCGTTGGAAATGTCTTTGGCGACCATTTGGTGATGGAATTTTTTTAGGGAAAGCAACAGATATTCATCCAGATATCCATTTTTAGAGAAATGCGAGTAAAGGAATACAAACAACGAGAGCGTTTATGATTATTCAGATCATATCGACGATATGATCAGATCAGAGTAATTATATAGATAGACTTGAGTTAGATTACATCCGGGAACTAAAATGTAAAAATATATGATCGTAACGTAATTCATAACTCTATACTTTGGCATAATGAATAACGCGTATTTTATTACTCAATCCTGCATCATCATGCCATCATAAGATTCGTCTACATTAATACAAACACAGAAATAAAGTAATAAAAATCTGTTGGTTGTTGGTGGAACAAGAGAACGTAAACGGTAAATGCAAAATACAAGATAAAAAAGTAAACTAATCGTTATTATTTTGTAATGCTTGCTACTATGAATTTGGATGCGTCGGTGTGATAGTGTTGGTTGCCATTTGGATACGAGACATGTCAAACGGTTGACCTTGAAATGGAGATCCTTCCGCATCCCATGCTTTCCTCATGACTTTCTCTATTTTCTACCGTAAAATTAAAAAACCAAATTACAAACGAACAACAAGAATTAAATTTCTATATTAGACACAGGACATCATTCTAGATTACCATTTCATCGCTGGTTGGGAGTCCCTTCAATTTTTGTTCTTGATTCCACACAAGTTCCTGCAACTTGGCTTGTTCCTCGTCGTCCAACTCGTCCATGGGTCGAACGGCCTCGATTTTAGTGCGATCAATGAGTTGTTCACCTTCAAACAAGTGGTCCCACCACATCTCTCTCACTTTTTGTAAACTCAAAAAGATAGACTCGCCCGGATGAAGACTCCAGTAAGATTCGTCTTTCACAATCGCGTGAGCTAGTTGCCAATCAGTGGACACTGTCTCGTTGTTTAAACCAGTGACGACCACGCGTATCTTGTCCATTAAGATATCCACCTTAACTTGCTTCTTTGTTTTAACATCAGCATCCACAGCAAGGTGAACGTCCAGTTCGGTAATTGACTGCGACCAAGAGTACTTGTCAGTTTTCTGTCCATTGTACGTATCACAGAAGCCGGTGGGAACTGACGATGAATTGGAAGTGGCAGTGCTCTTGCTCTTCTTAGAAGATTCAGTCTTTTCGGTTGTAGTTTTTAACTCGCTGTTCTTGCGGGGCTCTGAATTTTCCACATTTCCATCCGTCCTAGATACTCCTGTCTTCTGATTAAGTTCCAAAGGATCAGAGTCTTTTACCTCCACCGTCATCCCCACAGCTGGAACTTCATCTGTCATTGCTGCAGCCACTCGAGGGGGTACCGTCATCGTATTCGTATCCTTCTTGTAATAGTCATCCCATTTTTTTAAACTTTGAGATGATAAGCTTGGCAGCAATGCCCGGAGGAAATCCTAGTTTTCCACCTTCCGGAGGGCTAACTACAAAGAAATCCGATCTTAACAACAGAGAGATAGAAATAAAAATAAACATTGAAATTGGCACTCACAACAACTGAAAAATATAAATGTCTGCTTAGAAAAAATTAACCAGCAATATTAATAATTAGTACCTGCGAGCAAGAAAGCTAAAAAATTCATCCACAAATGCTTCGATATTATGTCCCGTGTTTTGGAGCACCGCCTCAAACGCCCGATCGTTTTCGTAATTACCCATATCGAACAATCCTCTTTAAAACAAAAACGAAACTCGACTCGACACCAGAACGTATATTTGTTCGGACTTTGTTTGGACTTTAAACAGGATTAAACAAATTGATATTGAATTAATTTAAAGCACTTTAAAAGTAGTAAAGTAAAAGGGGGAAATAAGTAGTTAGCACAGAATAAGTAACAGTTTCAGTCGTTTGTAACTATGCACGTGCTATACTCTGAAATTCTTTTGTTGACAAATTTAGTCAGCCAGCAGCAGCAGACTGGACTGAAGCCTCTGAGAAGGCAGAAATGATGAAGCAGAAAGCAGAACACTACCTATTTACTACTAACTGGAACTAAGTCACTACTGGAATACTGGAACTGGATGGATGAAGGAAGGATGTATAGCTTGAATACTAGTTCTTAATTCTTAAAATCGAGAAAAATGAGAACTAGAACTGCAGGGTATCTCCCAAAAAAGTGTGTCTACTTCTAGTAACATACACACATACACACTGTAAATCCAGTAGTGTATCTGCTGAAATACAAAGAGTTATTGAGTAGTATTTGTTTTGGGGAAGCGCGAGTCAACAGAACCAGATGATGATTGATGTGAACTGCTTTTGTTGGGATAAAAAAGTAGGTCATCCACAAGTTGAACTGCTGATTGCCATATAAGTAAGTAGACATGGTCTTTGTCCAGTTTCAAATATTATTTTCGCATACATACTCTTGTATAGCACTATAGTTAGTTAAGTTTATGGTATTTAATTTTTCAATTGACCAGACAGGGAAGTGATTTTTGTAAAGGTGCAAAATGGAAGTCCATAATCGCCCACATGAAATAGTGGATGAAGTGGTAGATTTGGTGCACTCGTTAGTATTGCAGAGCAGGTAACAAATAAAATATTAACGGCGTAAATGTCTTAATCTGACGGACCGTTGTATGTTTGAAAAATCTGTTCTCTTTCACAAATTTATACACAGGACTCCTCTTCCATCGTCCTTATCAACAACATGCAGTGGATTTGAGGACAACCTCTCCACATCATCACCAGCACCGATGAAAATAAAAATAAAATCTGTACCCAACTCTCCCTGTGGTGGAGGTATATCCCGAACACAGTCGCTACCCGTCAGAAAAAAGGTGCAAATTAAGAGTGCTCCTTTGAAACCACCAGACATCAATAACTCGTCATTATTTCCTTCTGTTGAAGAAACGGCCCTGATTGACGCCTCCTCATCATCCCCTTCCCCTAGACGCATGCTCTTAAAAACTAGTGTAGTTAGTAGTAATAGTTATAGTAGTAGCCCATATAATAGTCCCTCTGTAGCTTTTAGTGGTAGTGAAAACGCATTTTCTTTAAGTAACTTAACGCAAGATAAAAAATTTCAAACATTAGAGGCCAAGCTCACAGAACCTCTGCAGTCGTCTCCTTCGGCAGCCTCGTATCATAGAAGAGCCTCTCTAAACATTAGTGAGCTCCCTACCACCCCCTCCCGCAAAACCCCCCGCTCTGCCAAGCTTTTTGGTGAGCTAAGTTCGGAGCGCCGCCAGCATTTAGACAACCTGGCTGAACAGTATGCCAAGTCGATCGACTCTAACCAATGTAGAAATATTTTGGACGAGCTGGAATTCCTGTTCCAGCTATTTAACACGTCAACGTCGTCGCCATCAACGGTGATGCCCCCTTCAACGGTCAACGGTGGTGCTGTAAAAACTTGTAGTGGCAATTCATCTGTACCTCTCCTGAGTAGTACTGCTGAGCAGGCCTACTTTGTAATTAAAGTGGTGATAAATCAATTAGACAAACTTTTTGTGTCCATTCCCCCATTTGTCCTCCAACTGATAATAGACAACTATCCCCATAAAATCCCCAAACCAGTAAGGAAGCACATTGAGGACTGGATTGCAAATGAGAAAGCAGCTATTTTAAATAGAGCCAGCCGCACGACCATTAGCGTAAATAGTATTTCTGGGGATTTGGCCAAAACTGTGACTTTTCAGAGTGAAAAAGATGGTCGATCTAATTTCCTTCATCAAACGGATTTTCACGCGTTTTGTAAACAGCGTGATTTATTCTACTCGATTAGAGAAAGTTGGGCAAATTCTGGTGGGAGTAACAGTTCCAGTAGTGGTGTGATTTTGGACAGAAGTAAATCCAGAATGAGTTTTCCTCCGCCAGCTCCTGTACCCTCTGGAGGAGGTGGGGGGTCGTCTTCCTACAACTCGACAAGATTTGTAGACACCCTTCCGTTTAAAGTGCAGTCCCTCTTTCAGATGAACAGTAACCCTACAAATTTATTCCACATGGCCAGTCTCTTTGTCTCCCATTTTTTACTGGAGGCGCGAGCCTTGGAGGTGGGTGGAGTTCCAAAGGACGACAACATGAAGGAATTTTTCCAGAGTAATCCTACCAAGCTGCTGCAGCTCAACAGTCGGTTTTCCATGTCTACTGCGGTGGCGGAAACTCTGGAAAGCGACAGTGGAGCGTATTTAGCTTTCCAGAAGCAATTTCTACTGGCCAGCTCTCCTAAATTTGTACAACATGTAGTGGACCGGTTGGTGAGGGACTTGGTACAGGCGGAAGATGCCCTGGGTTCTACAAATCTTTCGGATCCAGGCCAAATATGTCGTACGGTGAAGGACACTGTTCATTTGGCGAGACTTCTGGGTCATACCCACTTCCTTCCGTATCTTCCGGATGAATCAAAGCAGCACAATAATGTACCCATTAACAGCATTGAGAAAGAATCTGTTCTCCAGCAACAAGCGCAATTCCGAACTCACCACATTCCTCCCCTAGATCTGAAGAGCTACTTGGAAAAGGCGTGTCAGTCTGGAAGACTAACAAGCACCTGTCCTTGGATAATTGAGTACCTTCTGCAATGTGATCCTGTCGCGTTGTCGCTTCCCTCCTACCAACCCATTCTGAAAGCGTTACTTTCCCTCTACAAGCATTTAGTGGTGGCCGCCATTTCCTCGGCTGTATCACCATCCCATCCAAGGTCGAAATCTTTGACGGTGGCAAACCGAAACTTTCTTCGCTTTCACTTGGGAATGCTCTTTGGCTCCAAAAATTTTCCAGACAAGGTGTTTTCCTTGTTGAAAACTCCAGAGGAGTTAACGGAAATTGCCATAACAGACGATAATAATCCAGTGGTGATTGGGGATGAGGGTTTGGTGGATTTACTGGAGGAACTGGCCCACGGTCTGGTGGAATTTTTCTTTGACGAGACGTTCAAGCGGTTTAAGAGAATTTTGAGTTGGGGAAAGTTGGAGGTTTCTCATCCAGCCATTACCGGTGTGATAAGCGTAACCGCCATTGGCAAATTATTTTTTTCCTCTTTCTGGTGAAATATTTGAGAAAGTTACATTTTGCTCCGCAGGCGAATTCCGTCACATCCGACCAATCCCGGCATCATCTGGTTCATCATCCTCTGACCTGAGAAAATCTTCCCTAACTACATTATCCAAAGAGAAAATTCTACAAGGTCAACTGGAAGCCACGTTCTTTGAGTTGTATCCTCTTCCGGTAAAACGGAGTGTGGAATTTATTGCTGAGCGAATGTCCGCCAACTTTGTGAGCACAGCAAAGGCCCACTGGTTTCCGACTTTGCGTACCCTTCTTCAAAACCAGGGCATTTTTGGAGTGCGGGCTGCAGAAAAGTGTAGAGTGAGAATTGCCGAAGAAATGAATAAATTCCTAAATGACCGATGTACTGTAACGGTAAAGCTGTTTTTAGAGCAAACCGTGACTCCTGGAGTGCTGGGTCTGTGTCAAAAGATTGCCATCAGAAAGGCAAAGGAGGCAGGGTCCGAGTGGATAAAAAAATACATAAATTCTGGTAAATCAAAAGACGATTTTTAAAATCAAATTTTCATTTTTCTCACGATGCCCCAAACAAAAAAATTATGCTAATTTCCAGCAATGTTTCCGGATGCTGGAGGAACTGATGGAGGGAACAGTATTACATCTTCCCAGTCATCTACCTCACTAGCCGCCAAACCCACCGTATTACCTGAAGATCCTCCCTTTGAAATATTAATTCTGATCCATCGTACCCTTCGAAAGCTACACTCCTCGCAGAAAATCGACTTCCAGCTGATTGACCGAATCTTATCTTGCCCATCCCTATCACAAGCACCATGGGTCTTTATGCCGCTGATAGATTGGGGAATGGCCCTGATCACATTTCAACCGCAGGCCCTCAACCCTATACGAACTCGGCAACTAGTTGCCCATTGGAAAAGTCTGTGGGCGAGTTCAACGTCAGTCTCCTCGAAAATTTTAAATCCCCGTAACTTGCTGCTCCTCAACAAGTCTGACAATTCCCGAGACAGTTGGATTAAGCTGGGCAGTGTCACCCAAGTGCTGATTGCTGAGGGACTGATAAAAGCAGACGATCTGGAGCAGCAGTGTATGCAGCTGTTGAGAGAGAACTGGCCAGACCAAGTTCATAAACGGATATCAGAATTTTTGACCATTGTGCTAGAGTCATTCCACGAGCGGGCAGAGTATCACGCTAGTGATAGTGCGCAGGTACTCGACTGGGTGGCCTGGCTCTGTTCCGCTCCTCACCCGGATCAAGACTGAAGCGGAAAAAACAACTTACCCCCAAAGTTTCCCCTCGTTTACAGATATTATTACAAAAACATAACTGTCTTGTGGAAAAAAATATTTTAATTACCCGTTTACAGACGAAAAATATATACAGTTTAATTATAATTAAAGCATAAATCTTATTTAGCTTCATGTTTATCGTGCAATGAGAGCTTTTTAATTTAGTTTGATTTTAAAAGTAAAAAAAAGATAACTATTTTAATGAGCAGAAAAATAAAAACGGCCTTTTTATTTGACCCCATAAAAGAAGGAGTTTATTTTTTTATTCCACATTATCTTTCTTCACGGTTTTTAGGCAATTTTTATAATTGCATTTTAATTATCATCATCCTCATACGTCATTAATATATAATAAATTAATAAATTTTAAGATGATCAATTTACTGTTGTTTTTCATGCCGTACCAGCGTTATGCGCAGCCACAACGCTCAATTGTATGGGGGTTATCACTATTACTATTTTCCAATTCGTAAATTTTTCTACTTTGAGTTATTCGGGTGCATCTCTGGCATCATCGTTCCTACTGACTTGAGTGTGAGTGCATGTAACATGTATATATTAATATGGATGCATTGGAACGCCTGTAGTTTCAATTCTTTCGCTAAGATCAGTTCACTCCATTTTCGTTATTAGATCATAATCAACAGTTATTATTTTATAACGTCTTTTGTGATGAATTATTATGTATAATTAACTACAACCTATGAACCTCTTTATGCGACGACAGCGATAACAACTGTAACACTCCACTATTTCGTGTGTAATATATACGCGTACGTCCGAGAGACATTTTCGTCAATTGTAGGTTAACACGGTTAACATTTCAGTTTTAAAAAATTGGCATCATTCTTTCATCCTAAAATTTTGTTTTACACCCAATTTAGAAATATTACAATAATGATAACATTGGCAAACGTGACAAACGAGCTTTTAATGACGCTATTACTAATCCTGACCTCTGACAAAGTGATCACAAACTACATAACAAAAATAGTACTAAAATGACGACTGACAACTAAAGTAGGACATGTTCAATATAATTTGTCCAACAAAAAGGGATACAACAATAGCTTAGCATTGACAACAATTTAGTTTAACGCTAATTGGGATAAATACACATGGGTATAAACACATCAAACTATTATGCCAGGAGTCTCAATATTTATTATAAACTTGATTAAATATTTTTTTAATTTGCTCTGGTTCAGCTGTAGTGTGATCATAATTAGGTGTATGGTGTAATTATTATACCAATATAATCATTATATATAAACTTTTTTCAGTTTGATTCTAGTAGTATGGGAATTAAAATAGTTAAATTGACTTAAAATATTGTATGACTGAATCAATATATTTATATTTATGTAACAATTTTTAGTTTCATTTTGGGTATACACAGAAGAAAAATGCATTTTTTCGTACGTTATACACGTTTTGTAATGGGTCGGAAGTAATATACTGGACGACTCGCACAAGTTTTGGAAAATTGGAAAAATGTGTATAGGTATATTGATATATTACTGTTTATTTTTTTATTAGTAGATGTGCAGTGGTATTGCAATTTATTTCAATTTTGTGGTGATATCTTCCTTTTCCTTCTCTGGAATCGACACAGGATGTTGAAAGTGTAGAAGGTAAAAAGTGGTTATGTACGTGTGATATAAGTTAGTTAATTATTATATTAGCACGTCGAAGTATTATTTGCCCACATTTTCGAACCAAGTTGCATTTGCGTTAATTGCGTGGGTGGCTGTGGAGCCGGTTGGCGCTTGATTGAATGAGCTGTGAAAAAATATTGGAAAGGATTAAAATTTCCAGGTAAATAGTATGTTGTATGTACCTAAGAATAATTGGCAGTTTCAGCGGGCTCACCATTTTTGCTAGGGTAAGTTTTGACAATTCCCATAAATACTCCGGGAGTGGGAAGATCCGACAAAGGAGGAAATAAATGACCAAACCTTGACTCGAGGTCTACTACCCCTGATATTGAGTAAAAAAAATAATTAATAAGTTGCATGAAAGTTTTACATCCAAAGGCAGTGACTGTGTTCACTGTGTTGAGTACAACTTACCTGTGTATATAGATGGCGACGACGACCCCGAACCAGAACTCGCTGAGGTGATTGAAGTTGCTGAATTGACACTTCTCATTGAAGAGTTTCTAGCTGGTGGAGGGGGTGGGGGACCGCCAACAGGGACAGGAGGTAACGGACCAAGGGTACCATTAACCCGAAGTTGAGGCGGTGTGGGCGCCGGGCTCACGCGATGGCGCGGAGGAGGTGGTGCTGTTGACGGAGGTGGGGGAGGAGGTACTGTCGGAGGTGCTTTATTAGGCGGGGGTGGGGGCCGGGCTGATGGTGGTCGTAAAGGTGACATTCTCACACGCGTGATTCCGTTCTGTATTAAAAGGACAGATCGGTGAAAGTTTAAAAAAATGTAAAACATTATTCGAAATAAGCTACGACATAAAAAGTAACAGATTTCATGTTTGCTTACCGCGATTACTCTTGGCGGTGGGGGTGGTTGACCGGCAGCATTCATTGCGGCAAACTCTCGGCCTGCTGATCGACCCATTGTCCTGTACTCAATACTGGCCGAGTTTGGCGTGCCGGGTGATGCTGTTCGTGGCATTCTCATGCTTTGGGCTCTATTAACACTACTTCCTCCACCAGCGGATGGCGGTGTAGAAGGCATGTGATGTTGGGGTTCCCCACTTCCCCCAGAATCCACCGTATCTCCCGCTGGAAGCGGGGGTGGTGGAGGAATGTACAGACTAGGCAACTTGGGAGGCGGATTGGGTTTGGTGCTCTTAATGCCCCCATTAATTCCTGGAGGTTTGGGAGCCACGGAGGGTTTCCCATAGTTGAGTGGCTTGCGCTCTGTTATAGTAACCGTAACAGGCTCGTGCGATGCACCCGTCTAGCGGATCAAAATAACAATTATTATTATTTCTGAGACCTTGGTAAATGGTAACGGTTGACTCGTTACTTTAATTAGAACTTACGTTCGCAGGTTTTAAATTCGACGGCGGGGGCGGGGGAGGCGGTGGTTTATTTGACAGCGACATGTGTAAACTTGCTGGACTTGGACTATTACTCCCACTAACGTTTAATGAATGTGTACTACTACTGTTATACGAGTTAATACTATACGACTCTTGATTATGATGCTGATGATGATGATTGCTATTATTCTGATGATAATTATGATGCTGAGCTAATGGTGACTCTTGCACCGGCTGACGTTCAGTTCTGTTAAGTGACGTGGACGAAGTTGAAAATCCTTTTCCTCGGATTCCTCCTGAACTTCCTACTGGTTTCAGTTTTGGCATACCACCAGCAAACAAATCACCTAAGCCCAGTGGTCCACCGGGAACTGGAGGTCTGGCCTGACCTCCTCCCCCGAAACCACCTCCTCCACTACTGCTGTTGCTTCCACCAGAACTACCACCTCCAATCGGAGACCTTCCATTATTCTTATTTCCTGCAAACACACAATAAAAATATTTAAGTTTTTCGTTTCATCACAACAACAGCTCAGATTGAACAAAAGTCAAAACGTTACCCTGCCCTAAATTTTATTACTCGAGAAATCTTACCTCCACTTTCACTACTTACACAACTATTTATCGACCTATTATCCAGATCACACTCATACCATTCGATTTCTTCCTCTGTATAATACCTAAAACTAATCAGCTTGACCGCGTTACTGTTCGAGCTCATCTTCCCACCAAAAATTTCTAGTTGATCTTCACTTCAACAAAACCCTAAAACTGTCCATCATTTGTCCATATTGTTACACAAATGTGACATTGAATTCCGTTAAAATAACAAATACTACCACAGACCGTTGCACGTCCGTCTACAGAGAAAATTTTTTAATGGCGATGATATCACTGAGGTCTATATTCTTTTGAAATATTCCCCTGCCCTCTCTCTCTCTATCTTCACCTATCTCAATACCTAGACTGTTCAGAACATCTGAGAGTGAAACACTGTTTGCTGTTCAACGCTCAGTCTATTTCGCAAAACATACAGTGCAGCGTTCCAAAGGGGAGGAGAACTCCTCTCGTGAAACCAGGCCACCACCACCGTCACTATCGTCAGTTGTGAAGCCGTTTTTTACTGTGTGTCTTGTTTATGCTTATTATTATTAACATCATCATCTTATCTTTCAGAGATGCTGTGCTATGCTGCACACATGAGTACATCCATTTAACACTAAAAAGAAATTACTAAACAACTCAAAAAGCATTTGTCTGTGTGTTCTGAAACAAGCATCAAGCAACGTCACCAATTGATGATTTTGCACTTTTGTTTAGGCGCGTCTGTGTGTTTTTATTGTGGATAATGAATATACATACATCTATTTCTGTTTTGTATAACCGTGCAAACATGCAAGTGGCCAAAATAAACATCTTAGCGCTGCAGCCTTGAAAAGGATATCATCATTATCATCGTATTTTCAAATAGGCACTTTGGACACTTTCCAAAACCATGCATCACTGCTAGTATGTGTGCACTAATAACGAGCCTGGTATGTTTTAATAAGTCTGTTTATGTGACAGTTGCACACATTAGTCTTTAGTGATCATTATTAAAATGTAACAGTAAGATTTTTAGTGTGATATGAGCAACGTTGAAATAAATTGGTCTGAATTCGTAACTGTAATAGTTAACAATTCGTAATCATTTACATAGTATATACATACATGCAAGTTTGCTATATTAAACTTACCGGAAACCAGCGGTGAGCTCCTGTCATTCACAACCGTCGCCTTCTTAAGTTTGGCCCCTTGGCGAATCGACTGCAACAATAAATTCCTCCCGTTTGGATCCGCAGCTGAACCTCCGCCCAACGGCGTTTTCAACTCAAAGGCTGGAGGTGCCGGCGGGGGCGGTGGTCCTGGAGGTGGGGGAGGAATCGGCATTTTGTTGTTGTTTATTAAATATCACAGCACGTTGTTGTTTTGTTCAAGATTGCACGCACAAGCACACAACAATATATAAACAGAATCAGAATTTACTTTATGTTCATATATAAAATATTTTTTAACGTTAGCTATAACGTTTACAGTTTTAACTCCAAAAAATCCAGTGAAGTCGGCACTGTATTATATTGTACTTATACTGTTTCTTGGTACTATTATAATGATCCAGGATTTGTTTTTCAATTTTTTCAAGGCATCATCATCAGACAAAAGTTGTTATCAGACCAAAATGTTTACGTAT
>JAHZNB010002287.1:0-13015 GCA_027744295.1 Callyntrura guangdongensis | reverse complement strand
ACCCACATGGAAATCGGCAGTACGGTATTGAGGGCTAGGTTTCCAGCAACGGAGAGGTTTGCAGGGATCGTTATACAGATTAGCTTATTGCGCGGTTCTTGTAGGATTTGATGAATGAGATATTTAGATCAGAGCGTAGCAGCACACGATGCAACAACAAGTTTGACGCAAAAGGTTTGTTATGAAGATTTTTCTGGCGCTTTTTACTCCAGTCTGTTTATAGTTTATAGATGGCCCTGCTTATTAGCTAAGGAATATCAAGAGAGAGAGAGAGAGAGAGAGAGAGAGAGAGAGTGGGGTTTCAAGATGGTGTGGTGTATTTTTGAATGGAAGCGTGACATTCAACTTGTGTTTAGGATAGACGGATAAAAATGATTGTAAACGTGGTTTGTGGTGTAAAAACTTTTCAGAGAAGATGTCAAGTTTTAATAAGGAAAAAATTAATTAGAGCAAACAAAACTGAAGCAGAGAATGGGTTTGATTTCGAGATGTCATTGTCATTCATGATGAAAATGGAGTTAGACTGCACTTTTGGATTTGTTATTTTCTTTTGTTCGTCGTATTTTTTACTTTGTCAACTTTTTTCATTGTTTTGTGATTCGGGGAGGATAAGATATAATACTAGAAATTCATGGTAAGAGAAAATACATGGTATTTCCTGAAACTAACAAAACTTTTTGAGAAAGTCACAAAAACAAATATATCAGAGTTGTACATATTTACAATTAAGTATCGCAAGTCGCAAGTCATCATGAAGCTCTCAAGAATTAATTGGAACGGACACTTGTCAACGACAGAGCTATAGTGTGTGTTGAAGTAATAAACGGAAAAACGGAAGTTAGATACAAAATGTTTACATCTTTAACGTCTTAAGTTACTTTGTCACGAGGCACATAAATTTATTTGTCACGGAAAGAAAAAAAAAGTTTCTCTGATAAAACTTTGCCCGTTACTGTTTGCTCTGATTCTCGTAAACCGGGGCATTTGGGTGAAACCACATTTTTCTTAATAAGTCTTCTTAATCACGAAAAAACTGTTAATCAAGCCACGCCCTTTAATATGACCAAAATGTACAAAAGCATCGAATGCATTTAATGTAGGAATATATTTACCATATCTATTATTTATTATAGTTCGGGTATATGTATTTATCTGCTCTAAAGAAAATGGAGATTTGCAGTGACTTCGGTTATTATTATAAAAGTGTATGTCAAATGCTTAACAAGTTTCTCTCTTTTTACTACGTCGTCGTCATAATGCAAGTTTTGCTTCCCCGACCCCGCATATTCAGTTTCATGGATGAGTGGCAAATACTTGTCGCACGGTTGACTGGCTATCTATTTATATATCAACACGTTACGTATATGCACATATTTTATTATTTTCTCCCATATGGTATTATTTATATGCCGTGTAGCACGTAGTTCACGACATCACGACTGTTTTTGTTGTTTCTCCAGATTCTTCGTCGTTGTTGTCGCCTTGTTCATTCTTTTCTCTCCCTGCTTGTTTTGTTGGTTTTTAAGAAGAAAAACGTGTTCAGGAAAAGGAATCTTTGTTGTTGTTAGTGTTGGTGTTAGTATGTTGTTGAGTTTTTTGACGTTGGCGTATATACATGGTTGGTTGTTATTTGTCGTTATGAATGGGGTCGCCTAGAAATTACGAAACCTTTCAGTTAAAATCTGCCAAGCATGGCTGTCTTTGTTCAGGGCTAACGTAGTGTGCAACATTCCATTCTGTCTGTTGGAGAAAACTAATAGTAGTACACACAGCAGCTTTCCTTGAAGCTGCAGCGAGAGAAATCTCTGAGAAAACTCGTTTTAAACCAACGTACTTTCCCCGACGACAATATGCCGACAGAAAAATAGAATAAAGAGGTGTGTACAGGGAGATATTCTATTATGAATTATTTTGTTGGTGATTTTACAAGTGTGAAATAGTCTGCCTTTGTTATTGTTGTTGTTGCTCCGCTGTAGTACACAGAAGCCAAAAAAAACTACCTTACTAGTTGTACAACACACATTTAAAATACTTGTGTGCGTATACAAACAACGTCGTCTTCAACAACAATAGTTCAGGAAGGAAGGCATAACATAAATCGAACCCACAATGTTGTTGTGAATGAAACAGCGATGTTTGCGTTGAATTTTCCTCTTCTTTTGGTATATTTATAGTTTGTACGTAGGCTGGATGGCAATCATAGATAAGCACAAATATGTTTAGTGTTAAATGAACTTTTTCAATGTGTATGGATGTATGTATAAAACATTATATTGTGACTGTGATGATATACATGTGCAATATGTATTCATCCTGATTTTCTCCTGCATATTCGTGTATGGTGGTGGTGAAAGGAAAGATCCCGCGACATGAACATTAAACCACTCTGAATACTAGAACGGTAGAACGGATGTGTTTATTTGTAATTTTCCACTTGCTCGCCTTTCACCACAACACCACATCACACAAAGCCGTGTGTGAATTGTGAATGGAGACAAAGAGGGACCGACCGCATCCAGGCAAAGGTTTTTTTGAAAAGACGGATGATTGACTGTTGACTGGATTCTGATGGCGATGTGTGAATGACAAGGTGGTTGGGTGACATCACAGAAGACAATGGAGTGAGACTGCCGTTTTGCTAGAATTAAGGACATGTGAACATTTGGAACATTTTTTTCTCATTTCTTCAATACATTCATTCAACATTTTGAAAAATCAGAGCGCGATAAATGATAAAATATGTTATGAGGAAGGTCATAGCCATGATATTTTTACTACTATAGTCATCAGCACATTACTGTCATGAATGCTGCATAATCTGTGTGGTAATACGTATCTCCTTACAAAATATGCTAAGGTAATCCGACAGGCGGAGACACCAAGATAGGTATCTTTCCATCTCGTATATTCCCTCAAAAATTATATTTGCTATTTATTGATGGAGATAAAATAGAGAAAATAATTTTCTACGTACAAATCTATAGGCATCTCACATTTTTCTACAAATTGTAAACTATACACAAGTATATTATGTATGTATATATCTATTAACGATGTTTGTGACTATGTGTGTAGTATCAATGTTGTGTGATGACATCACTCGTTCCTTTGTGATGCTGCTAATATATGTGGTAGGTTCATCATCCATTATCTGTATGCATATACTAGTGAGTGGAGTGACTATAGTTGAATTATAGATGTGTACGCAAAATAGACGAATGAGTGCATAAAACTTTTGTGTGCACGTATATTCGGTGCACTTGACGGAGAAAAAAGGGATTTTTTTCGTTACTTTACTTAATCTAGTGATACTGGTTGTTGGTTCAGAGTAGAGAAAAAGTAGAAGAACTGATGGTGGTAGTGGTGGTGCTACCCTACTGAATATTCACGAAGTCCTCCAATTTCTCCCAAAAAGCATCACGTAATTTGCAATGCAAATCAGGTTTGAGGGGAAAAATCTACTTTTATCTCCCCTACACACTTACATAAACAAGAAATGAGAATGATGTACAAGTACACAGACGTAGACAAACACACAGAGAGAAAATAATACAAGAAAACGAAGTGAGAGAAGATGAACCACACACACACACCATTATATTATTTTTGACTCTTTCTCTTTGGAATCTACTCTCTCTCTCTGTCAGCCCTATGCTGTGTACTTTTCTATCACACGTTTCTGCTTCTGTTGCTGCGGAAAAAAGGAAGTGTGTACACACTTTGATGTTTGTTAGGCTTACTTTGCATCTTCATCATCGTCATATTATTAGAGTGAGTGGGTAAAAAAGGAAAAATAAAGTACGACGATGGCAGATTTACAAGTTTGTTGGTTGTAGATGAGTTGATGAGGAAAGTTAGAGTAAAGGTAGTGTGGTTGTGAGTGAGCGTGAATATTAGACTCCCTCTTTATGGCAACGATCAGATGGTGACCAACGGAATATAAAATGTATCAAGACTTCAATTGAAATTTTTTCCTGACTAGTTGATAAAATTTTCAAAGGGATCAACTTTTATTTTCAAAGTTTTTTTTCTTGTTTTGTTGACAGAAAGAGAAGAAACAAAAAATAAAGAAAAAAAAGTTTTTCAAAGCTACAACAGTTGAAGGGATTTATTTTCTGTCAAATAACCACAAAGTACAAGAGAAACTATCCCAATTATTTGTCAGATTAAAAAATGTATTGGATTCAGATACGCCATTAAAAGCCTTGTATTGAATATGTATATTGTAACTTTTTTAACCATAAAATAATTAGCATAAATTTATTTATTGTTTAAATTCCATTCCAACTGTAGCAGATAAGATAGAGCGTGTGTGGGGAGAAATGGGGGAGAGCTGCTGCTGCTGCTGCGTGCAGGCTGCAAAAAAACAAAGAGAACGTTCCCAAAAAAAATGCGCTTCCACCACCACCGCACCGTAAAATAATTCAATTGTTGTAATTTTTCTCAAATAACAATATAACAGTTAACTTTGTAATGACTATATTAAAGTGGCCTTTATTAAGTGAAAATACGTTTTTATTATAATGAATCTTATTATTATACAGAAAATCTCCATATTAATAGCAATCAATCACCAAACGCACATAATTTTCTCGGTAGACATATGTACGTACACAATACGTACATGTGTACGTGTACTATTCATCTTATAGATTTTTTTAAAACGTAGTAACGTCCAACAATAATGTACTTTGTTGTACTACATGAATGCATGTTATTATTACTATTACAGGTTTTTTTAAACTTTTTCGCTTCATACATTTGTACACAATCATTTTATTATTAAAATTACTTTCCTGTAAATAAGTACAAATAAGCTATTCAAAAACGGAGAAAATTGCCCATAATAATGACAGATTCACCATCACCAGCAGACGTAACAAGCTATTCAACAAAATGTTTATTACAGCAGAATCAGACCACCGCTGCTGATGCTGCTGACTGTCTGCCTGCTTCTCTTCTCTCCGTGCAGTTATTGTACCATTTTGACTTTTTATTCACTCGTCATCATCAACATCAATATCACTGATGTAAGCTCTGTGTCTCTCTCTGTGGCTGTCCCAACAATCCCAATAATAAAAGCAGCAGCCGCCGTTGCAATACAATATGATGATGATTTTTTCATTCAATCTTGGCTTTTTTATTTCTTTTCTCATGATGGGACTTTTCCACCTACAAACAGGTTTACTACTACACATGTATATATTATGCACATATTTGTAGACGACGATGACGATTCAAACCGCTATTTTACTACGACACCACTTCATTTGCACAAAATAAGAATGATAAAAGGCAAGAAAAGGATCACACACCGAGAGAGAGCACACTTCTTTTCTGTCTTTCTTCTTCTGTCCTTCCTTTTTTGGGAGTAATGGAACAATGATGAAAAAACCCACAATTTCAGAGATGACAGGAGATTACACACGAGAACGAGCAAACCAACAGACCAAATTGCCAATCCTTTTTTATTATTATATTTTATTTCTCCTCTTGTCTTCCTTTTCTTATTTTGACTTTAAAAGAATTTAATTTTATTTGAAAATGCCACATTTTCATGAAAAAGGTTCAATTAATATGCGATTTTTATGGGCAATTAGAATATTTTGAAGGGCACGTCAAAGCCGTACTGTTATTGTGGTAGGTGTATAAATGATATGACCGACGCTGTGATGACGATGATGATGATTATATTATGATAAGTATGTGATTTTAGAGACGAGTGACGTGATCACCAAGTGTGGTGGTGGTGGTGCTGGGGTACAGCAACTGATTCTTTAAACTGAACGTACTCTTTGTTGCTGCCGCCAATCAATCCAAAATGAGCAAATTGGCCGGGAAAAAGCCAACGGAAGAATAATTTTTGTCTTTTCTCCACTTTGAGATGTTTATCCGGAGTTTTCAAAATCCGTCAGCCAAGTGAAAGGGCAAGGCTTGGTGAGAAAGTCCTTTTATAGTTTAGCTGTTGAATAAACTCAAACTGCTTTGATATACATGTATACACAAAGAGACTGTTTAAAAAGACACAAGAGAGAGAGAGGCGAGTGTTTTTAGCAGTTGCCAGAAAATAAAGAAAAAGACACACTATATCTAAAATAATAATAACTTTTGTGTGTGTATGAGCTTTTGGTGGTGAATGCTGGTAGTGGTGACGGTACAAGTAGCACACTCATATAACCCTCCACCACCCCGCGTATAAAAGACTTGATGGGATATATGTATGTGTGATGTGTGTGTTATATCCGACATTATTATTAGTCTTTTTGCCGGAGAAAAGTATATAAAATTTTGTGTGGTAATAATAATGGGTACATGTTCTCTTTTGCCGTCTTTGCCAATGGCTTCTATATACCTATACTTCAGTGCGCGGTACAGTTTGGATATATGGAAGTGCAAGTTGACTAGAGAGAGAGAGAGAGAGAAGACGAGAAAGAAGAGGATAGAACTTGATTTTGAAATGAGGTTTTAACCATTAGATTTTCAAATGAACTTTCAGGATTCATCACGGGGGATACTACTACTACTACACGGCCTCTACTTCTGATGCTCGAAAAACTCCTCTTCTCATCTGCAAGTCTTATCACATACATATAATTATCTATCAAAAAACTCTAACACACCGACTCTCTCTCTCTCTCTCCCCACTAGATTTTGGTAAAGGGCAGTATATATAGTATCCAAAGTAGTTTAGTAGCTTAAACTAGCGGCAGGAGGGGTACATAAATGCATGCGAAAAAGAAGAGTTTTTGTTTTCAAGAAGAAGACGAGAAGGCATTGTAGTGGTAGCCCTGCAGTCTGTTCTGTGGAGAAAAATGTAAAGTGAGAGAGAGCGAGTCATTCACCAGCAGCAGTGGCAGTGGTAATGGTGATAACATTAAAAACAATTTATGCAACTCTGTGGCCATTGACATTGCATATTATTCCAATTTGCCACAACATAACAGTTGGATTGCATATCAAAATAACAACGGGGATGATTATAGGAGACCACCCGACCTTCCTCGTTTACACTGTTGTGGATTGTGTGAATAATATGGAGGGATATACGACGACAGAGAGTCTATTTGGGATTACTATAAGGACGAAACGCACTACCTGAATAGATATACTATGACCATTGCTAACTCCGCAGACACACACATGCATACAACATGGGAGAAAGTGAGCGATGAATGCCAAAATGCAAACTCATTTATTTATACATTCATACAGATGCAAATGACTTGATGCATAAATGCATGATAAAAGGAGAAGTTTCCCGTTTTAGATGGCTTTTGTGGTTGCAAAGTTCAATCAGAGGCATTTCTGGGAAAGGTACGTACCTACCAACACAAATGTAGTAAAAAGGAATGCGAAATTAGTTGCAATTTTCAGCAGGCCATCATTATAATTGTATGGTTTTAAATTAATAAAAAACGATTTTTTATCAGCTCAGATTTGACGTTTTCCCATTTTCATCCATCGAGAATAGGTTCATTGACAAGAACGCAGAGAAAATGGGGATATATCTTTATCCGCGAGTTACTAGCTATACTGTCAAGCAAGAGGAATCAAACCAAATGGAGATTACACAAATCATCATCATTTGTCACACACAAAGAGAGCAGTTTTTTATTTAGAGAATATTCCTCCGGAAAAGGAAAACATTTAGAACCGGAAGTCGGTATAACTTTTTTAAACCGGGTATCATCCTCCTCCCAAGAGTACAATGGACATTGTGTGTATATAAAAATGAAATATTTCGTGATGTATGTTTTATGGAAATCCAGATTGCAGAGAGATTGCAAGGGATATAATGTTGCTGAAAGAAAAAAATAACAGAGAAACGCAGAGAGAAGGAGAACGAAGCGTAATATTTTGTAAATCGGACTACTGGACTAAAGCGAGAGTGCACCCACCTCATTACAATAAATTATCCATTTTTTCAGCTTTTCAGAAACTAAGACCTTCGCTTCCTGTGGGTATGCGCTTTTTTTGAGTTATTGCAGGAGCAACATGCACGTCGGGTATACAATGAAATGATGCGTTATTAAAAACAAGAGTCTACCCGGTTGTTTGTGTACACTGAAAAGCTAAATGATCCGAAAGGGAAAAAAGATTTTTTATGCTGTTTCTTTTTTCTTTCTGCTTTTTCACTCGGTCGATGCATTGTTGCAGTCGCGATGAGTGATGATGATATATATTAAGGGTGTAAATAGAGGACATCATTAGGGGGATGAATGGGGAATTTTTTTGACAGTCTTTTACCCTTTTTGGATGGTCGGGTTTTAGTACTTGCAGCAGGGTCGTTGCCGTTGTGATTTTGAGAATTATTATAAAGAAAGAAGGCTGGTGATGTGGGCTAAAAAACGAGTGTGTGTGTGTGGAATAAAATAGTTTTGCAAGTCAGCAGGAACGATTTAAAGGAAATCTTCAGTTTAATATTATGTGCATTACATTATAATATCCAAACTACTTCATGTCACAAGTCACCCAGCAGCAGCAGTTGAGCAGTTAGTTGTGACGTTTCATACCAGCTAACATTATATAACAACCCGATTTTTGGGTATCTTTTAGGTCAGATTACCATTTATGATAATGGTAATGATGATAACCACACACTTGGATTTTTAATATGTGGATTTGAACCAGGCTCATCAATCATCGTGGGATGGCAGGTCTCTTCATTTTTTGTGGCAGTAGTATACAGGGAAGTGGGGATTTTGTTGAAAATATTAAGACTTTTTTTTCGTCAAGGGATGAAATTTTTGGGTGGTTGTTTGATAAATACTACATCATCATTATACAGTGTGCATCACACATGTTCTGTTGTTGTCTACTGAAAAGTTTATGTGCAGGTCCGTTTTTGGAGGTTGATTCAGGTTTAATGCCTAACATTAATAATAATATTAGTTTTTGCTTCGTGTCGTCATTCAATTACAGTTACATACATCGGTCACAAGTGTTAACAGTTTTTTAACAGTTGCAAAGTTATGCCACTTTGTTTAGGTATAGGTCCTATACTATAGGATAGGCAGTTACAATTTTACAATCCAGTCTCATCCACTTTTGTAGGAACATACAACAGAAGACAGCAACAATTTCGGGAGAAACAGAATGCACTGCAGTTAGCAGTATTTTAGCACCGCCACCACCACCACTACTACTACTGGAAGGAACGGTACAATGGTAAAATTTGCATAAAATATTGTCAACAAAATAACAATGTATAATAAAATGAATGAATACAAAATCAAGCAAACAATTTTCTGATNTGGAAGGAACGGTACAATGGTAAAATTTGCATAAAATATTGTCAACAAAATAACAATGTATAATAAAATGAATGAATACAAAATCAAGCAAACAATTTTCTGATAAAGTAAAACAAGCTCTCCGAAATTGAGTAATAAATACTTCATGCTTTAAAACAAGACATGTTGTAATGGCTTTGGTGATAATTTTTTCATTTCACTTTTTTCACTCTCTCGCTTTTTTCCTCGCACATTCCTTTAACTTTTCAACAGCAAACAATACCCAGTTTACTATTCTTTGTGCTGTCCAATAAAAAAACAACAAGAGCCGTTATTATTATTACGTTCTGTTTGAATGATATGTTACACCGATGAAGCTTCAGGCTGCACCCTAAAACGGTGATAGGGCTATAATAATAATATCACATTTCCAAGTAAAATAGTTTTCGGAAAAAATATTTTCTCTTTTTAGGGAATTAATGAATGAACTGTTGAACAGCAGTTGTTTCCCCAAAACTGGAAGAAAACTTAACAGTGGCACAACTACGGGTGAGAATGCACGCGGACAGATGAAGGCACAATAACAAAGAGCGCATCAGTATCTTGTGTCGTCGTGTGTATGTTTAGTTTTCGGTGCTAGAAGTCAAAGTAAAAGTTTTTTTTATCTCTCGTGTCTCGTATACTCGCACTGTGTGATTCTGAATAACAAAAACAAAAAAATATCTTTTTGTCTTTTCCACCAAGCAGAAGAGACGAAGAGAGTGAGTTAATACGTCGGGAACGAGAAATTTAGTGCAAACTCAACTCAGAGATATGGACTAACTAGGCGGAGCACAGTTTCTTTTCGCCTGACAAATTTATAGCTTAAACGACGTTTTAATTGATTCCACTTGGTAATTTCGGCAATAAAAGAGTTAAAACGTTTAAAAAGGATTTATACTGATTTTATGGTGACAAGTTTTCTACGACTTTGGCTCGACGGCCGAAAAAGACTACATAATATAGTTGGGTACATCTCTGATGACGTTTTTCTCGCTGAAGAATGAGAGTGAGGGAGAGCGAACAAGAAAGTTGTGTACGATTAAGTTTTTAGCTATATCCACCATTGTAATTTCTCTTCAAGCTGGCTTTGTTCCGCACATCCGCTGCATCCAACTTGACAATGAGTCCATAATAAATTCTTCGCTTTAAAAATAGAAAAAAGTACAAATGTCCCGAAACAAGAGTGAAATGAGAGCAGGAGGAAAAGAAAATGCAAAAAAGAAAATAAATAAATGGGGTGAAAATTTTAACTTTGCCTTGTTGATGGTAATGACGATGATACATTTTTGTTTCCACATTTGAGCGAGAAACTTAAGAGTATCGTTTTTTCTCGAGAAAACAATGGCGTCGGATCCTTGCTGGCACGTTATTTTTCCAAATATACAGAGCCAAGTTGCACGTATACAATTTTGTAGAATTCGAGACTGAGTCAAGTGTAAGCAATAGTAATCAAGGAAGGAAACAGGAAGAATAAAGAATTGCTTTGTTCACGGAGCAGACAAAGTGAAATCAAATAAATACTGGGATACGAAAATGAATGAATCTTTCGACTAGAAGGGTACCCCTCTGCTAACTCGATGGAGTGCTGATAGTATCAACGCAGTTTCACGGTTTCATTTCATTTTTTTGTAGAGGGGAAATGCGATTAAAAAGTGCTGGGAGCTCGATGAACGGAGGAGGAATAAACGGAAAAGATGGACTGGGAAAGTCAAGTGGTGCGTAAATGGAAAAAAATGCATAAAAAATGTATGAAAGTATAAAGGGAAAGTTGGTTGCCGGCTTGTGTAACATTTTCTTTTTTTTTTAGAAAGAAAAGGGGTTGGTGAGAGAGCTGTGGTAAAATTCATGGGTAATTACGGGACACGCGATAGCCCTGGGCAAATTTTGGTTGGAGAGAAAGAGAGGTGATCGGGGTAATTCGTAAAACAAGAGAAATGCGTTTTCTCTCGCAGAAATGATATTGTTACACTCGCTTTTCAACGTGCATGTGTGTATTGTATGATACAGCATGCCTGATGTCATGAATGTGTATATATGGCCGCAAATATAATTTACGAGCGTGCCGTGTTGTGATTTGAGGAACAAAAACGCAGTTTATTCGTGCTTCGTTCGTCGAAAGTATTATTCGTGGTAATTAAAAGATTTTCAACGCACGTACGTTACAACATTACATTTTGGAGCTTGTTCACATATCGTGTCGTTGTTGTGGAGTGTAACACGACACTGGTGGTATGGCATTCTACGTAGAAGCTGGACTACACAACAGCCACAACTTGTAGTACTAGCAGCTTTTTTACTGTTTAAAACACTACGACAATATGCCGTGGGAAAAACACGAGCTTTTAGATACTTTGTTGCTGATGCTATTCATCATCAAGCCGTGTTGTCTCTCTGTTCACAGAGAAATTCCCTGGTTAGTTTAGTGCTAAAATGTATAAATATTACATTAGATTTTGATGTGCATTTTGTGGAGGGTGCCAAAAATCCTGTCCTTTTATGCATATTTCAGTGTTAAAAAGGTTTTAAACGTAAAAGGGGGAGTGGGAGGGAATATTTAGTATGAGCGCAACTAAAAACAGACGACAAAAGGAGCGCTTCTCTCTACTGAGAATGTGATGATAACCCCATAAATCATTAATGCCCGGAGTAATGCATTCCCGGAGAGCTAATTAATAAATAATTAATGAAGTGCTGTTGTGTAAGTAGTCAGATTGAAAGATAACAAAACCGGCAGAACGAGATGGAGATGATAATGTTTTAGGAAAATTTAAACCAACACATTTTCGTGTAGAAAGAGCAGATTGATAGTGTTATTTCTGGGGATGCTTTATACATTAATGATAGCCTTGATTTTCTTGATACATTGTAAAAAATCACTGTTAGTTTTTACAGCTCTTCTAAGTACGGCTTTTATCCATTTACGTTAAATTTTAAACACGTTTAATAGATTGACGAAAAGAGAAACTAGCAAGTAGATAAATGCAAAACTTCCAGTAAAATTTTGAAAGGTACTTAAATTAAACTATTAAACAATTATTTACATAGAAGTTTGAATACACAGACAACAGAAACGCGAGAAACTCAACACATATTTTACATTTTATATTTTTGTCAAAAAACGTACAAAGAAAAGACGAATATGGTGAGGTGGTCCGATATTATACTGAACGGGACTACGAAACTCTCTGCTATGCTGGACAAGTGCTTGAAAAGCTACATCCTTCCCACGGTAGAGTGCGTCATCCTCAGTTAAAAGTTTAGCTCGCCAACCGATGCTGCGTACTGCATTGTTGCAGTCGTACTTATATTGCATTGCTTACATTTCATTTTCTTCTCTTCCATTCATCGATTTAGCTATCATTGCAGCCTGATGCATTGTATGTTCTGCCAATCAACAATTGCTTTATTACGTCGATTGTATTTTATTATTCGTCCATATCGTGGTGAAAACGAGTATTTTATTCACAAATTTTACATTTTTGGTGGTACTAGCAAACATGATTTTACCTGCATGCTCATCAGTGAACGACAACCAATATCCGCGTTTGGTTGCTGAAAAAGCACGTTTTCAACTCTTGCCCCAGACATGGAGACTACACATGTTATAATAACGCTATATATTTTTTTTAACTTGCCCTGAACAATATACTTAAATAGAAGTCAAATGTCATCTTGAGTTGATTTTTGGTTCGGATTATTCTCACGAAATTAAATTCCTCCTGAAAATAATTTCCTGAGAA
>JAHZNB010002286.1:0-11308 GCA_027744295.1 Callyntrura guangdongensis | reverse complement strand
ACAGGCACCGTACAGTATTTACATAATCATTATATAAAATAACAGTCAGACTGCGTACTTTTAAACGACAGCACCTATATTTTATCTTTGAAAATGCCAATTTCTTGAAAAAATATATTGCGTGTTACAAACCTTTATACTACTTTTACAGAAAATGCTGATTTAACGCTAATACAACCCTTTTTCGCGAAGAACCAACTACAATACAATATTGGTTATACAATTCTACGTCATTTATGAAACGTGTCTAGTCAATTTCGTGTAAACTGAAGTAAATAAGTATGTTAAATAAAAATCAACGTTATTATATCGTAAATATACAATTAACAGTTCAGAGACTTCTAAGGTAAAAATGTAAAGGTCATTTCATTATTTGGTCTTGTACAACTTGTGTATACATTTTAAACTACAATTAGTTTACATTATCATTTCGTAGTAAATGCAAAATGATGTAGGAAAAGTAGTAAAGAGAAACGAGAAACGTAAAACCTTTCTAGTATGTAAGTATTCATATTGCTTGAACCGGATGTTAACGTAAAATCATGACATTAAATGTGTTTGTTTGTTACCATTCGTATATTCATCGTACCAAAACTTCTTAAAAAATCAAGATGTGTATATTTCTGTCTAATACATGTAAAGCGTAGAAACATCATTTTAACGTAAAATCATGAAATTAAATGTGTTTGTTTGTTACCATTCGTATATTCATCGTACCAAAACTTCTTAAAAAATCAAGATGTGTATATTTCTGTCTAATACATGTAAAGCTTAGAAACATCATTTTTACCAACAAGTAAATGTACCGTTTCTTTCCTTAGATGGCTTATAAAAATGAATATTTGTAGATACGTACGATAGCGAAAGTTGATTTTTATCCTTTCCGGTCCTGTCTCAATAACAACATCCATTTCATAAAACCAAGATATACCTTAAAGTTGTAGAGTTTCGGGTGATTGGTTGACAAATCATAGTCGTTTATGAATTTGGCTCGTCGCCAAAAGTGCATTGTAGCTTGCTAAATAAATTATAGAGTATACGGGTTTTCTAAAGAAATAACATACTATTATTAGTACATGTAATTTCAACATAGATTGTAGACACACATAATTTACTGTTTAACCAATTACGATTACTTATTACTACGCTCTACTCAAAGGGCAGCAGAAGATACGAATGCATATGTAAGTCACTACAAACGATAATAGAGCTTACTTACGATAGTCTTCAATTCTATCCTTTTTAATATGACAACCTATATCACCGAAAGATTCATTGTATGTAATAGAGTGTCATTATAAAACCTAGTTTTGTATTTAACGACCGATCGTTTAATTAAAATGGCTTTCCGTGGTCAAGTTTTAATTATATTGCCGACTTCACAGTTCTGAGTTGTTCTATTTTTAAATATTTTTTAATCTACGCGCAATATGGATTTATACGTAAATCGCTGCACAGCTGTGTGTGTATTAAATACATATACATGTTCTTCTGTATGTATGAGTTGACGCAAAGTATGAAAATGTAATATTTTCGTCCATTTTCAACTATTTTGTACTTACCTACCTTTTTAAGGTGATGTCCCGAAAGGTGTTCAGTTACAGATTAACAATGTGAAAATTTATGTTTATTTAAATTATCACAATCGTGAAACTGAATTATAAAGTTTGATGAATGTGTGGAAAAACCAAATCGCTCCGTGTGCACATAAAACTTTAGAACTGTTTTTCTTTAGCAAAGTTTTACTATTCGTGTATTAATATAATATGTGAACTTTGGTGTAATAACGTGTTTTATTGTAAAAATAAACCAACCACATTAATACGGGTTACATTTTGTGGGATTTTATTGCAAAAATATTCAACTCGCCTTTCTACCAATTCTTACATTAATGAACAATAATCGTCGTATTAAACGCAATTATCACGATTATTGATTGACAATATCGCCTGAGAACCACCGACAATTTGTCTCAGAATGCCCCATAAAATGAGCATGATGTATCAATATAAGTACAAGAGCTACCTAATTAATGGGAGAGAAAGGTGATTGTAATGCGTTCCACTCCGAATGCTGAATCGTTACAAATGACTACTAATGACTTAAAGTGATAAAGTTAGAATACATACAACTGAACATTAATAAACGTTTTATTCGGTGCTTGTAACAACAACTCCAAGAGACTTCTGTTGTTGTTGTTGCCGGCGCATTTTAAACAAACTAACTGGTTTACTTACGTTTATATCTTCAGATTCATCAGTTATTGCGCCTTGAGTATTTAATTCTGGGGAGGTCAACACAGGGGTACGTTCAGTTACAGCGTTTGAGACTGCTATAGGGGCTACATTATCATTATCGTTATCGTCATTGTCGTCATCAAGAAATGAAAGCGTTGGTTTCTTCTTGGACAACGATTTTGATTGAGCTTTCTTAGACCGTTTATCAGATATAAGCGGTGGAGCATATGGCTTTAATATTGATTTAGGTGAACGTTTATTACTGATTGCAGAAATGGAGGTAGGTCCAAAAATTTTCACAATATCTCCAGGACTAGCAACAACTTGATGCTTATGATCTTCTTCTTCGGTTCCAGAAGCATTAGCCTCTTCCTCTTCCAGTTCTATGGATGAACTGTGACGAAAGCGTAACATAATTGGTTCAAAGCAAGGATAACTTGAAACTGTGTTATCATCTGTAAATGCGACAGGTGCACTGACGGTCGACGACTTTTCCTGAGAATAAGATTCTTGATTAGCAAAGCCCCTATCCTCTGATATGTTATGAACAATGTTATCAGAACTAAACTTCACCCGCTTTCCGGTTACTGTAGGTGAAAAACTCGTTTGTTTAGTGTCAGTCTTTTTATCTGACCGTAAAGCTGTGCTGTCAGGTTTAGAAACGCGCCGATTACCAGGATCATTTATTTTCGCGCTCCTGCTTGGAGCTTGATTTTCTTGAGCTAATGGTTGGGTTAGATTGTTTACATGTTCATCCTTAATGCTTTCGTCTTCAAGATAATTTTCAAGTTCTTCTCTAATTTCTAATTCATCTAATCTTGTCCACATTTCCTTGTCATTATCATTTTTCTCCTGCTGGGCTTCCAGCCTTTCCTTTGCCTTTTGTTGATGATGTCGGCGTACACTATCACGGTGTTGTGCTTTCCATAGCTTTTCGTATTCTTCATCATAGTCCTCTCTGATTTCAACTGTACCTTCACCAATAGTTTCCACAAGTTGCCGTTCTGCTTCCTGCTTCCAATTATTTATCAATTCCCTTTCCTTCTTCAGGCCTTCGTGTCGCTCATCTAATTCTAAAAAATCGTACATTCGTTGGTAGCATCGTTATCATATCAGGTTAATGTTGTCTAATAGAAATTACTTGGCTATATGACGTACTTGCTATGCGATGATTCATAAAGCACGTCTACCTAGTGGAACAAGGGCATTGTACTCCAGCTGAAATCATACACAATTTGATTAAACTTTCTAAAAAAGACATGTCTAAAAGCAAATCTATTTTGATAAACAATGGGTGAAACTTACTTTCTGTGGCAAAGTCGTCAATTTAGCTTTTACGGTTAAATATTCTTGTCTTAATTTTTCTAGTCGGTCTTGTTCCGAGGTATTAGTGCTCAAGCTCTGTTCAATTATTCAAAATATTAATTTTTATTAAAATGCGCATATGAATATGTCTGTAAAATATAGCACGTGTTGAAACGTTCATTTGTGATTCATCATAACGGCTAAAGACTGTCTGTAAATACGTACCTTTTCATATTTTTCAATCAGGGAATTCAAACTTTCCCCATCAACTCTATACAACAGTCCTGGTGGTGGCGGTGGCGGGGGAGAAGATGCGCTCGTCATGTCTTCTGAAATAGTGCCACCTGATAATTTGTTGTCAATCCTGAGAGTTTTCGAGAATGCACATCAGTGTATTATTAGAAGTAGTTAGTAGGAAGAATAACACACAAACAGTCTTGCAGTTCATGACAAGTGAGTAGTATTACATACGACCAAATTACCACCACACCACCTGCAAACGGCAAGATATCTAAAGTAACTACTCACATCAATTAATTTGTCCAGCTACACAGATGTTCTTGTATGTGACAAAATAAAGATAAAATTTAAAAGAAGACATCTAGATATGTACTATGTACTAACTTTAACTTACTAACCACATATATTTACATATAACATAATAAGAATTACTTTATTACTTACCGGACACGTTATCTGATAATTTAAAAGCAGAAAAAATGAAAAGAGGCTCCCTTACGTTACACGACACGGAATTGAATTAGTTCTAGGAATTATTATTTTACAAGTACTAAATAAAGTAATGATTCAAAAGGGAAAGTAGTAATATCTTCTAAGCTATTCTGATCTTGGCACAGGCATATTTAAAAATATACTACTAATTATTTAATTTACAAACACAGCTCGATAGTTATACAGCAATACTTTGTGAACGTTAATTTAGATTAAACAATTTTGCAAGAATAGTGCATTTTTATTTACCACGAATATTTTAGTTTGGTGCAGGATGCAGTAGCTGCAGAGTAGAGCAGAGTTGCTTACCGGGGGTTTTATCTTTATGACCACCACCGGGAGCATGACTCAATAACTAAGCATTTCTATGTGTTTTTACGAACATGTGTTCTTACAGATGATTTCATGCATACATCGCATCGTGGTGACAATTTTGGAAGTATCAGTTTTGCAAGCATATAATGAAATAAAATAAAATTCATTCCAAAATTGCAGGGTTTTCATGTGCTGTTGTGATACTTGTTACTGTTAATTTTTTTTGGACTTTTCGCTTTCCGCACAAAGCGTTACGGTACAAACGGACACCACTACTACTGTTGTATTATTACTTTGTATGCTATATTATGTTATGTCGTTATTATTTGTTATTTTTACAACATGACATGCATTGTAGTGGAAAGGAAAGTGGAAGCATATAAAGAAGAGAACCGTAATCACATTAATAATTATTAATTAAACAATAGAATAAAAATATGGGTGTTCGTTATTTATTATCCTCCGAGGAATCATAAGTTTGTAAATGTTTAATAATTTGACACTTGGGTCGCGAAGAAAGAAACGAGTCTACAGGAAATGAAGTACATAAATACTGTTAAGGTTTGTACTAAGAATTCATCTTGTATTCATTGTGATAATGAGTACGTAATGAGTGATAATGAGCCTCAAAAGTATTTAAAAAACTCTTATGTTATTCGGTTGTAATAGTATAGATATAGCATATGAACTTTTTTGTATTTTATAATATAAACCGGCAACTGAGAAATGGATAATTATGGCATTCGTGATTAATTAGAACCAAGGTCAACCGCTCTAAATAATGAAGTGGATAGAGTATAGAGTTAGAAGAAATACTGAAGTACAACAGATAAATAAAGATATAAAAGCATTACAATTACATAAGGATACTATATGCACTTGATTATCCCAGATCTGTATTATTATGCTGTGTAGTTTGTGCATAGGAACCTTTTGTGGCTATTCCATCCTATACAATATACAATCTACAATCATGCTATGCACAATTTGACATTATTATTGACTTCTCGAAGGTCATGGTATAAGTGAATTATCCTCATCAATCAAAAGCATTGCTGATTGCTGTACTGTCACTTTCTCCGTCTCCAATATATTTAAATAAATAATTATTATACATATACTTACATACACACATTAAATACATATTTTCCGTTGTCCGCCAACAGCTTGCAGTCAAAGCAGTTTGTAAGTACTTTCTCGTATTCTCGTTTAAAGTGTTGTCTATATTTGAGAGTTAGACAAATAAGATTTTGGAACGTATTTTACTCTGATTCGAATCAAGTTTAAAATATTTTAGTATATAGCTGTTTTAAACTACTTTTCAAACAGGAAGAATCACAATCAAGTACAAAAACATTTAAACATGTAGAATTTCTTGTTGCTTCTGTTCAAATGGTGTACATATAAAAATTAGAGGTACGAGACTGAACTATTTTTACTTGTATTATTCCAGAAAAGCGATGGGTATGAAGGCTTTCACATCTCTGAGAACCTCGGCTCCAGTGATTGGAGATGGAGTATCGTACAAACATAAAAAGATCGCTAGTACTTTACTCAGATGGAAGTCTTCTCGAGCTTCAAACGTAGATGTCAAACTGCCACTATTCGCCCGTGCATTACAACCTGAATATGCCAATAAAATTGCATTTACGGATCACACGGGTGCAAATTTTACATATGGAGAATTTGGAAAGAAATCAGCATACTTAGCAAAGGAATTAAAATCACTAGTACCTGGACAAGAAGAACGTATCGCTTTTCTTTGTGACAGAGATTTTAGTTTTCCAACGACGCTAGGAGCTACTTGGTGGGCTCGGCACACAGGTGAGGTGGACATGCCTAATTGAAAGAAGGAATACACGTCACAAGTTACATAAAATGGATATTTGGATTATTAATGATTTTGCAGCCATTCCACTATCGGCATCACACCCAGAAAATATGTTAGAGTATTTCGTTAAAAGCACTTCATCAAAGCTTATCGTGACCAATAAAAAATACGCTGACCGTATGAATAACGTAGCAAAGTCAACTGGAGCTGAATTACTGGTTCTGGATTTTGAAACTCTCAAATGCGAAGATAACCCTCCAGCTGCTTTACTTGATCCAAAAAACTATGAGGAAAAAGGAGGGTTGATTCTTTTCACTAGTGGGACAACCGGTTTGCCAAAAGGAGTTCTACTAACGCATTCAAATCTCCAGGCTCAAGTAGAAAATATTTGTGATGCTTGGGAGATTACGAACAAAGATACAATGCTCCATGTTTTACCCCTCCATCATACTCATGGTTTAATTCATGCGTTGATAAGCCCAGTTACTGTTGGCGCTCGGTAATATAAAATTTGAAAGCTTAGTAAAAATAACCATAAGTTGGAAATTCTGATCCAAAATATGAAGTGTTATACTAGCCATTTTAAATTCGACTTTTAATGGTTATAGGTGCCACATGCTTGACAAATTTGATGCTGGAAAAACTTGGCAAGAGTTGCTATCTTCAAAGGAAATGAGACCAAATGTACTTATGGGAGTTCCAACAGTGTACGTTAAATTAATTGAAGAGTATGAAAAGACATATGCCAAAAGTGAAGCACAAGTTTCATTTGTGAAAGAAACTTGCAAGCAAAAAATGCGAGTTTTCATAAGTGGCTCAGCAGCTTTGCCAATACCAATAATTGAAAAGTTTGAGACAATAAGTGGACACAGGGCACTAGAAAGATATGGCATGACAGGTACTTAATAGTCCGAACGTCGTGGTTTTGCTGTAGCTATTCATATTTATGTTGATTTTCATAAATTGTTTATTATAAACATAGTTGATTTTCCCAACAGAAATTGGAATGGCTCTGACAAATCCATTGCACGGAGAACGAAGACCAGGATTTGTGGGCGGACCTTTTGAAACAGTGAAATTGATGGTGGCTGATTTGAGGTCACGGTCTGACTACGATATTATTGCCGTCGGTGATGCTAAAAAGATGAATGTAAAAGTTGCAAAAGGCGAAAAGGTGATAGGAGACCTTTTGGTTAAAGGGCCCTCCGTATTTAGAGAGTACTGGGGAAATCCTGAAGCAACAAAAAAGGAGTTCACTGAGGATGGATGGTTTATAACAGGTTTTTACTTATTGTCAATAAAAAGTAACATGTGTGCAAAAATTCGTATAACCAAACGTTTTAAGGATTTTGTTTGATTTTATGTAGGTGATACTGTAGAATATCTTGACGGCGGATTCAAAATTCTGGGAAGGAAGTCAGTTGATATTTTAAAAAGCGGTGGATATAAACTATCAGCTCTAGAAATTGAAACGCAACTTTTATCATTGAAAGAAATCCGGGAAGTAGCTGTGTTAGGCATACCTGATCCCACATGGGGACAAAAAGTATGAACTCGTGTATACAGTACACTATTATATATTATTTTTAAATTAACTGCGCTGTCTGCACTGCACTGTACGATCACTGATCATCACATATATAAAAGATTGAAATATTTATCGTATTTGGTTATATTATAGGTAGCTGCTGTAATTGTATGGAACGGACAAGAATTAAAAGTTAATGAGCTAAGGGATCTAGCTAAAACCAGATTAGCTCCTTATGCTTGCCCTACAGTCATCAAATCGATGCCAGAATTGCCAAAAAATCATTTGGGAAAAGTGAACAAAAAAGAGTTGGCAAAAATATTTTCTTAAATACGAAACTAAAAACGGTTGTACAAATGTGAATCGATATAATATATTTATCAAATTATAATTAAAAAATTAGAAACTAATGGATCTGGTGTAAGTCATTGTCAAATGTAGACAACAGATCTTTGTATATGGACCTAAATTCGCTTTCTTTAAATAGTTCTTCCTCAGAATCATCATCACTGAATGTATCGCTAAATTCATTGTCATTATCGCTGGAATCGGTCAATTCTCCACTTTCTTTGTCTGAATCATCCCGCTGAGTTAGTTTCTTTCGTTTCTTTATCATTGTCTTCTTAAAAGCCTTTTCAAATTCGTTTAGTGGTTCATCGTCTTTACCACTGCCAGAATCACTTCCTTCAAAATAATTGCGTCTCAAATTGTTGTGAACATTAGTGACAACGTAACAATCGTCCAGTCCAAGACACAACTGCGGAAATTCGACGATGCATTTGCCTATGAAGTTTTCCCGTAGAGATTTGGTCATATCCAATATATAAAATCTGAAATAATCAAAATTTAAATGAAATATTCACACACGCGTAAGATTGGAAATTGGTAGCATGCAGTATTTTACTAGTCAGTATTATTGTGTATTTAAATTTTTCACATACTTTTTATCATTACTCGATACATTGTCAGCAGCCATTAAAACTGAAATTTTGGAAAAGTCCATCTTCCTATAGACAGTTAATGGATCTTCTAAATCGTTTTCTTCTAGGTACTTTTTACTACGTTGTAAGCACCTGTTAACAACTTCTGATAACTTCATTGTCTCGGCACATCTACATTACAATTTTCACAAATTCGGTTAAAAAAAGTTCCCACAAATAAACTCTGAAACGAATTAGGTAGTTAAGCAATCATATAGTAGAAAGTGGTCTTACTTTTTTAACGATAATGTGTAGAAGTTTGCGTTAATGAAAGATACTTTCAAATGCCAGTATATGCAGTCTTCATCTGGCACGAAAAACGAACTGTTTTCCCATCTTTTTTCAAAATTTGCAGGTAATGGGCACAAGAAAATGCCTCTTTTATATGCGACTTTGTACAAACGCTCCATGTCCTAAAAATACAAGCAAAAAATACAAAAATTAATAAAGTTAGAAAAGATAATCAAAGACGTATGGCTATAATGTTTCAGTTAAGGAAAATCGTCAATTTGACTTAATAAAAACGGCGGAAAGTCAAACAAACGTGATAAATAATTACTAACCATAACCTTTGCAGTCTTAGTTTTCAAAATCTTTTTCGTCATTGTATCAGTTACTTCTTCCTTGGATGAAAGTTTACGTTTACCTCCTGTTGTTGCTGTTAATGTGTGATTTGAGGAAGTATTCTGTTCACTTAATTCAAGTGACTGTGGGATTGGTACGTTTTGAGTGACAGTGACGATTGTGGCTGATGTTGATGCTACATAGGATTTACTGTCAATGTTATCTTCAGATGAACCTTCTGGTAAGCCTAAACTGGACGCTTCAGAAGACGTACTATACGTACCTTGGCTTTTACATTTGCTGTTGTCATTTTTACGTATATTTTTATGATTCAAGCCTAAGTTGACAATTCTTTTCTTTCTTGACTCCTGTCGATTCAAAATTTCCCGTCGAACTTTACCAGACTTGGCAATTAAAATCTCTGTTTTTGGAACTTGCAACGGCAATTTAGAGTTACGTTTTTTCCTTTTCTTTTCATTAATCACATTTGTATTACTTCCTTCTACGTTTTCCCTAGATTCATTATCACAAGTCTGTATTTTTTCGACAACTACTGCAGTTTTCTCTACGGTGTCGACGGTACTATCAGCAGTAGCTTTTTCTGGAGTTTCCAATGACTTCCTTAGCCATTCTACCGTTTCGACATGTCGTTGCACTTCTTCAAGCAATCTATAATCTATTTTTGAATAAATTCAAACAGAATGAATGAATAAATACACTAAAAATAAAAAAATACAGCGTGCATGTGTATATACTAACCAGACAGAAGATTATTTTCGTTCATCTTGTTCTAAAGGAACATATTTGGTGTGCACACGAATTCCATCGCAATCCAGCTCCTTCTTATGCATTTTTACGCAGTTCAAGCTACATGACACGGTATCACAGCGAGGACAGGTGTATATGGCATCAGTAGCTTGGCAGATGTCACATTTCCCTAATCTAATAAACCATTTTTTTACTTTACAAATTTACCATATCCTTTTAAACTATAGTCAATGAAGAGACGTAATTTCGGATACTTACCGATTCCGTTTCCTCTTTCTGCTATTTGTAGACATTATTTATTGGTAGTTGGCAAGTTGACACTTGATACAACCCAATTTCTTTTAATTTTAATTACACTTTGTCTCCCCTCTCTGAGTTATCGGTTGAATTGAATATTAAAGTATGCGTTCAATTCAAACTTTCAAATGCTAAAATGACAAAGGCACAAAAGCTATGGTACATGGTACATGGAACGAATACTGGGAGGAAACACCGTGTTCCAAAATACTACGCCGACATATATGGTTCAACTTTAATATATTTATTACTGCGAAATGTTTGTCTTCACTTTTGTAACTGTTAAATGTAAACTATAAAAAATACTTGAGCACAACGAAAAAGTTACCTAAAATTACTCTTATAAGTTCAAGTACTTTTTTATAAGCCATGCTCAAATCAACCATCCAGTCATCCTGTCCTGAGTCCACACACATAATAAATAATGTTTACATTCTCATGTTTTGAGCAAAAAGCACCAAGTACATGCTTTTATAATAGATTTGACTTGGGGAAACCTGGAGGCTGAAACAATACCAGTTTGGGAAATAGGACATAGGCAATTTTCAAAAAATCCCACCTAACTTAATTCACAACATGTTCCTAGGAAGAATTTTGGGCAATTTTTTGGAACATCCCAATTTTTAATCCTAAATCCTAAAGTTCAGAATCGCACCCCAAATAACCCTATTTTCGATTCAGAACTATTTTTTGACATAATCCCAATCCTAAAAATAGTGTAAACTTTAGGGCTGCTATACACTGTGCCCAA
>JAHZNB010002285.1:0-10172 GCA_027744295.1 Callyntrura guangdongensis | reverse complement strand
GGACAACAAAAAAGTGTTTACCGTTAACTTGGGTATGTGATGGAAGTGGGGACTGTGCCAACGACTCGGACGAGAAGGCTTGTAGTAAGTTAATTTTTTACACATTTTTATTCGTCCTCTTTTTTAGCCTATCCGTTTTCTCTTTAACTCCATGTATTTAGGAGTTTCCTTGTTATTTATTTACGCTTCTGTGCACACTTTAAATAAATGGGTTAAGAAAAAGGGGTGGATCTTGGGGCTTTTTCGATAAGATATAATTTGGGTAAAAAGTGAGTTTGCATCTGCTCTGTGTGTGTGTGTGTGTGTGTGTGTGTGGAGTGGAAACCCGCCTGCAGGGCCAGAAGAGAAGGATAGATATAGATGATCACATCACTACTGCCGTGGTGGTGCACTACAGTAGAATAAGGAGAAAGCCTTGATAAATGATTATTAGCCAAGCAGAAATAATGGAGCAACAACGTTCAGGCATACCAACAAACAACAACAAGTGCTTTGCTTTATTCATGCTTCTACTAATATTTCATCTATAAATTGGATGAGAAGGAGGAGATCTGCTTGAAGTACTCATGTTGACTTGACTCGCACTCTCTCCCTCCCTTTTTCTCTCTTGTACATTTTTTTTACTTTCAGTGTCTACCCTCTCCAAAGTGCGCAAACAACAGTAATAACGGTAATAGTTAATAGGAATACGGGAAGTAATCATATAATCTGGGAAAATTCAAGTAATAATGTACACAATACGTATATGTATGCATATACAAACTATGTATGTAACTGTACAAAATAGAAAGTGGTTCTAGCAAGGTGGAAAGTACACAAGTATTTAGAGAAAGGCTCTTGTTATTTGATAATGATGGTGTGGTATATATATACCTATATACATATATGGCGTCATGACGTGATGCTGCTGTACAAAATTGCTGTTTATCGTACAATATTTGGTGTGAGTGTCGCAATAATAATAGAAGGGATGTACTCTCAAGGGAATATCCACGAGATAGTAATATAATAGCAGTGCAGTGACTTTGGCTGGATAAAAGGAGAGGAACATAAGCAAGTGCTTTTTGCTCGACGGCTACGACTACTTCCTGAATTTCTGATTGCGTGGTAGCGATAGTGAATACAATATGAGATCACAATGTATTTTGTTAAGAGCAGCAGTGAATTGGCAAAAGTTTGTTAAAAGTCGTAGCAGGAGAAAAGCTGCAGTAGTGGTGGTGGCAATATTAAGAGACAATACAGAGGGAACCGGGTAGTAGGCGTCGTTTATAAATGTAAACGAAGAATAAATATTTATATGTATCTATGCACGTAGCGAGAGAGCAAGGTAGGGAGCGCGTTAAGAGGGAAATGGAGACTGGGAGAGAGAAAGAAGGAAAATTTAGTGAGAGTGTGTGTGCAAGAGAAAGAAAGCGGTTTAAAGTTGAAACAATTCAGTTTTGCATGCTCTCCTGAGGCTCTCCTCAATGGCTTTTCCTCCATGTGGATTTATTGCTTGGATTTGCCTGTTCAACAGAGGCAAAATGGGAGAAAAGAGAGAAGCGTTTTATACTTCTTCCGTGTACTACTCAACTCTGCTGCTACAATTCAAAGACGAAAATCCAGATTTCTCACATATGCTACTTACCTATATCCAGACATTCACACAAAATTATGTATTTCGAGCGTGTATGTAGATAGGTATAGACATAATAAGAATATACGTATACTTTTGCCAAAACTTTCTCCGGCTCTTCTTCTCTTTTGTTATAAATAAATGGCACCGTTTCTCTGTCTCCCTCTCTCTCTGGTGTACTCTCCTTCTCCCTTTCCGACTCGATGTGTTATGTTATTCACTTACGAAAATTTCATGAGAAAAAGAGCAAAGTCAAGAGAGAGGGAAAGAGAGATTGAGTGTGTGTGTTTCTCTTTATTTTTCCACTCTTACACAAGTTTCTTGTCTCCCTCACTTTGCGTTAGTATTGCTCCTGTCCTTTTTCATTCCCCGTTGAAAATTCCTTTTGAAAATATCTTACTTCTTGAAACTCGGCAGTTGTACTTTTTACTCCAGTTTCAAGTGCCTTATAACGCCATCCATCCAGCCAAAATGCACTTTAACCATTTCGACTTAAATAATGAAATTATTATGACCAATGCTCACTCAACCAACAATTCAGTAGGCGACGCAGTGTACCTCTCGCGGTGTTTTATAAAGTATGCATGTACCTTTTCCACTTATTTACTGAGAAAACTCGTCGTCAAGTTTTTTGTTCTTTCCATTTTACGATCCATATTTTGATATAACATCATTACCGCCCGTTAACTAAACTTTATTANTACCTCTCGCGGTGTTTTATAAAGTATGCATGTACCTTTTCCACTTATTTACTGAGAAAACTCGTCGTCAAGTTTTTTGTTCTTTCCATTTTACGATCCATATTTTGATATAACATCATTACCGCCCGTTAACTAAACTTTATTATGTAGCTGAAAACACTTGACCAAAATGATAATTTAATCGTGTTCGTCTGTTTGTCTGTGAGCAAATACTTGATCGTGGTCATACGCTTCGACCTAACTCAAATCCAAATCATTTAAGCAATGATAGGAGACCACAGTTAAATGTGTACTGAACAGTTTTAGTCATATCGGCCAAGCACTTATTGATACTAATCAAAAGATGCTGATAAGCAAAAATATATTACGCCCCTTAGGGGCTCAGAGAAAGAGGAGATTTTTTTTGCTGTATGATTATTGATTACATGTACCATGTGAAGAAGAAGTGTTCTATCGGCTACTCCATTATACCTGCCATTAGAGTGGTTTTACAATTTTTTCCATTTCCTCTCTCTCTCTCTCTCTCCACACTACTTGGTGGTAGTAATACCACTTCCTCTACTTAACTATCCCATTTATATTCGATAGAGACACCAAACGTGTATAAATACAAAGCGCTAGTAGCAGTGTAGTAAATTTAGTACAAAAATATCGTTGCAGTAGAGACCGAAAATGTATGTGACTATAAAGTAGTCACGTGTGATGTGATAATTTAACCAACTAGTTATATATATGTCATTTATTTTGCTCTCTTCCAAAGAAAGATGACACTAACAACTAATGGCCGTACCACATACCTATCTCGTTTAAAGCCAAGACAAACTAGAAGTTTTAAGGCAGCCAATCAAAATAGGATGACAGTTTTAGTTTTCTTTCTATAAATTGTGTTAACTTGGCAGCGTAGGATGTATTACTGTAACATATGTGGACTTTGGTAAAGAGCGTTTTGTCCATCCATTTGGACAGATGATAAGGGAGTAACAATGTCGCTAAAAGCAAGACAAAATAAAATACCAATTTTACTGGCTTTTTTTCGTCATCCTTCTGTGCCCTTCTTCCTTTTGCGAGATGCTAGAAGTGTAGCCAGCCTTCGATATACCTACCCAAGTTTACTCTATAAATAAGCTAGTGCACCAAAGTGTACGTGAGCTATGCGCATACAGGCGTGTACTAACATGTGAAAGCCCTTTGTGTTATCGTAGTGGTGGCCACTAACGAATGAGTCAAGATAGAGCCTTATCTCGAAGGAGTTTAAATCGCTTGACGAAGCTCATTTCTTTTGAGTTTTTCCGCCTATTTTTTTTGAGTCAGGGCCTTTCTACTCTTTATTTTTTTTACAAAGTCTATCCAGCATGCATGTGTGTAAAAAGTAGGTAATGAATGTATCGCAGACAAATAAATGAACAGAATTATCTACAATTTTCTCTTTTGTCGTTTCATTCAAACTCAGTCGTCAGCCCTGAAAGAAACTGCCTCATGACTCATATATGTGTGTGGTGTGTCCTTAAAGCCGGAAGAGATTGGGATGCATTTAAAATGAGCCCCTGATAAGAGCGCGCTATAAAAGAGACTGTAAAGTCACACAGTAGTAGTAGTAGTACGTTTTGAGGTTCGCCAGAGAGAGGCACAATTTATCGAGATCGTGAATCGTTTATGTATCATCTCTTTTCGTTGTCTTTTTTGTCTTCTCTGTAGTAACGCGAATAAAAGTCAAATGAAATTACTCGTAAAAAGTTTGAAGAAAGGGAAATGAAAGTATGGCCTGGTGGCAGTTGCGGCGGGTATTATCAGCATTCTGCATAGTGGCTCGTCGTATTATATGAAGAATAGGACAAGGTAGTTGTAAAGCAGAAGTGGTGTAGTCAGTAAAATAAGGATAGAAACGGAAAAAGATTTGTCGTAGAGAAAAAAAGGCAAGAAGCGCATTACAATTATTATTATTGCAAATGATCCAGCCAAACAAGTGATAGTGGTGGTGGCATTGTAGGGAGTCTTTGTTTCCTATGAGGCATGACAAATGTCAGAGAGAGAGAGAGAGAGAGATATCTGCAAAGAATAAAAGAGACGGCTTCATCACATCAAAAATCATCATGCAAAATGGAGTTGGATGTCCTCGTATCGTAACTAGCGTTTTATTTTAATAGGGAAATGAACGAGTTTGGATTTTTTTTTTCGTTCGCATTTTACTTATCTTCATGTTTTACCATGTAGTGGCAGTAGTTTAACTTTAAGGGGAAAGTAGTAGTGCGTATATATTCATGCCCAATGTGGAAATGAGGGATGAGGAATGAGCACGGACAAAGTCATAAAATATGAGATTAATGTTGCATGAGAGATGGAGACAGCACAAACTCTCTCCAGAGCTGAAGTGAAAAGCGAGCGGGGATACACACACATGGAGAACACGAAAGTTGTAACTTTTCTTTTTTGAGTGGTACATTTATATAACTTACATACATGCATGCTACAAACATGCCTACATGTTCACTTGCTCGGATAGGTTTTGGGTAAAAGATGCTGATGACGATGATGATAATGATGACACACACATAAAATGCTGCTTTTTGTAGGCCAGCTTCTTAAAGAGCAAAAGCGACCTGAGCTTGTCTTCAACTTTCTTTCTCTCCCTCATCTTGCTTTCTTAGAAGAAGGAAAAAATATTTTATTCAAGACCTTTTAAGGAGCATAACTGATGAAAAAAGAAACGTGAAAGGAGATAGGAGGAGGGTAAGAGAGACTGGTAAAGTTGAAAGAAAGAGAGACTTTTCGTCACTACTACGTATGTACCTGTGTACTTACAACAAGGCATGTTTAATGCATGTGATGGGATTGTCTACAGATTCTACAAAAGACAAACCAAAGCAACCTTTTCGATCATCATCGTCATCATCATTGGATAGCCGTTCTGGGGAATAAACGGTAAAGTATAAAAGTCACGAAGATGGCGACAGAATGTAACACTTGAACAATTTTGTTGTGATTCCTTGTTTGCTGTGCACTTGTGTAACTCTAAAATAGAAAAAATGATGGCAGCGCTGGTGTGGGAGTTAGTAGACTGGTTATGGTCTAGCAACAAAAAAAAAGTAAGCACGTAGAATAATGAGAGTCACATCGAGTCATCAATGGATCATGGGTTTAGTAGAGATCTGAGTACTTATTTTGTCGGGAGAAAAACTGTAGAAAATGACTTTCTTTGATTTTCCCGACTCACGCTAACAGCAGATGAACAATAATATATTTTAAAGTCGCCTTTTTGTTTGCTTAAGCTTTGCTCTTTGCTATTGGCTGTGTTTAAAAGTTATACGACATGCCTTTAAGATGTGAAGAACAATAATGTTGTTTATGTAATCGGAGCAGCTTTCTCTCGACAAACTAGTAATGCAAATAACATTTGTGCTCTGTGTATGAGAGAAAAAAGGAAAAAAACACGTGACGCTACGAACCTAGATTAAATGTGAAAGTGTACAAGTAAAAGAATATAAGAGAAAAGGAGGGTATCCGCTTTGCTTGTTTGTCACGTTGAAAAGTGCCGTTTTTGCTGGAGGGTTTTACAACGTGCCAGGGAAATCACGAGGATTTCTCTGCACTCTTTTGCTCTTTTATATGCTTCTGTCCTTGAAAGGCTTCCGGATAGATTTAGATGAATGTAATTTCGTAAAAGAAATAGTAGTAAATAGAGCGAGAGTGAGTAAAGCTTTTTGGGACAGATTAGGCGGAGAAAGGTTTTTTGAATTTGTGCGGAGATTTCAGAGAACCCATCAAACTGTTCAAGGAGACGAAGAAAATTTGGATCAAAACTGAAGGCAAAAAGGAGGGGGAGGGTGAAAAGTGGGAAATGCTACGACATCAACAAGAAAATTGACTCTTGGATTTCAAGAATATTGGATGAAATTGTGTTGACATTTACATAACATGCATAACGGTTGACATTGAAGTAGGACTTGGATGTAGGCAAACGACATTATAATATCTAATTGAGTTTACATAACCATACTATCCTCGGGATAATGACGTTTTAAGTGCACTTGTGTGTTTGCTAAGTTTATGTAAACTATCCCTAAGGACCCTACAAAAAATAGCCGTCAGGTTTTTGTTTTGAGAAAGAAATATATGTGTGTTTCTGTGTGCCCAATTGCTTTTTTGTAGATGCAACTTGCACATCAGCCGAATTTACGTGTCGAAACGGCAAATGTATTGTGAAGCACTGGGTTTGCGACGGAAATAATGATTGTACCGACAACTCGGACGAAGAACACTGTCCTCCTAGATCTTGTACTCCGGGAAAAGATTTCATGTGCAAAAATGACTCGAGCTGTATTTTGGCAACGTGGCGATGTGACGGAGAATATGATTGCGCCGATGGGTCAGACGAAAAAGTACGACGAATTTAAACTTTCTCTTTTGTTGTTTTATAAATAATCTAATTTTGGGAACCAAGCGGAAGTTATAACCTTATGTGTGATTTTCATTATTTTAGGGATGCACTGCTGATCATACTAATGTGACATCCAGATGCGGAAAGCAAGAATTTGAGTGTGGAGACAGACTCACCTGCATTCACAGTTCATGGTTCGTCCAAAAATATTATTGTTTTAGTTTGCATGTTAGCTTCATTGTTTGCATTTAAATAGCTACATCGAATATTGTAATGAGATCTTTAAAAAAAAGAACGCGTCTCAGAGGATCAATTTGCCCCATTCTAGCAGTATGCAATTTGTCTTAAACTGACTTAAAGTAATGAGCATGCTTGGATAAAACTATTGCAGGGTATGTGATAATGATCAAGACTGTCCTGACGGTTCTGATGAAGATGAAGCGCACTGTCAACATGTTAAAAACTGCTGTAAGTACTAAAGTCTGTTTTCCCATTTATCGAAAGGCACCAAAAGTGAAGTCCGTTCAATATTACCCTCTACTTGATACTACAAGACAAGTACAAGATTTAACGCTTCCCGTATAAAAAATGCTCTGCACATTGCTGCTTGCGTGCAGCGTATAAAATGGTGCAAGAAGAAAATGCTCGGGTGATGATAATGTATTGGTGGCAACCGTGCAGTTAGCAGAGTCAGTGAATAGTAGGCATGAGAACGGAAGATAGGGACCCTTTTGTGTGAGTCGTTTTGGCAAGTGGCCCTTTATCACCAAGGCCCATATCATGTGTCAGGCGGCGGCAGGCAAGGAACAATGGCCGCGTAGCCTATCAATCATGACTAGGACCTCTTTCTGGCACTATGGAGCACATTAGCACACCAACAGCAGCCGCTCATTTTTCCCACACCTCCCTTATATATATCTACCCTGGCACTCCTAAACTACCCCGTCTCGTCGCTATCTCACAAATTTTATCTAGTGCCCATTATGGTGGACGCTGCTGCTGGTGGTGTGTAATGTTTGTTGGTTACACAAAGTTATAGTAATACGTTTACGTTTACCAACACCAACCATCTAGGACGTTTACTCTTGTGCACTAGACGAAGAAAAAGCAGTTCATTCCAGTTTTCTTTACGCGCGGCGCTCATTCTCTTCTTTGGATTTATGAAGCACATCATGTGTCGTGTGAATTTCACAATGTCTTGTCGCTTTACTTCATCTACCACCATTACTGTTATTACTATTATGAGTATTATTGCCATTAGCAAGTTGGCAGACTTTTTGTGTGTATCAACTTTCTTCCCCTCCGCGTGACTATCTGAAAGACGCTCTATTGTTGCTGAACATATTACTATTATATCCCGTCGTCGCCGTACAGCCACATTTTTTGTCGTACTATTCGTCTCTCTTTGACTTAACGTACTAAAACTTCTTTTGTTTGTTTTTCTTCCATTGAACACCATACAGCCGTTTACGGTCCCGGAGGAGCACTTGGAAACGGCACGAGAATTATCGGCTCCGGGTGTAACCGTAAGACCGAGTTTGACTGTGGCTCATCGTGCATTCCTCTTGACAAGGTTTGTGACCAGAAAAATGACTGCGGTAACTGGGCGGATGAGCCAAAGGACAAGTGTGGCGTCAACGAATGTGCCGTAGGGAACGGAGGATGTGCTGAGATCTGCGTGGATACAGCTGCCAGCTTCTATTGTGAATGCAAACACGGCTTCAAACTTGTCGGAAATAGCTCCTGTGCAGGCAAGTAAACCAGTGGTCAACAAAAAAATACGTATAAACTAAAACTAAAAATAATAATAATCCTTAAGTATTATTATTAGGTATAATATCACGTAATGTACTCCATACATGTCTGGACGTAAGACTTTTCAAATGGGGATCCTCATCATCCAGATGAGAATTTTTGGGACTCGTCCTCCCACTGTGCAGTGGTCAACAAAAAATACGTATAAACTAAAAATAATAATAATAATCCTTAAGTATTATTATTAGGTATAATATCATGTAATGTACTCCATACATGTCTCGACGTACTTGTTAAATCTAACAATGTAGTAGCAAGCAGCCTATAACAAGAAAGAAAACAAAGCAAAAAAAAATCCATCCATCCGTTCATTTCCTTTGTAGCAGTCTCTCTTTCTCTTCCTCAATACACTGTTCCTGCTCACTGTGTATTGTACTGTGGTACACCAACGACAGAGAAAGTGTATACGCGTCTATTTTTTAACTCTTAATGGCCTTCTGACCTACTTTTTCAACATCATCAACATCCTCCTCATAGATTCTGCTTTTTTTCTTTCCCTACTTAATACATCACGACAGAGTTTAACGATAAACATGGTAGTAGTCTCCAGCAATGGAAAAACCAGCATTACAGATCCTGTGTTTTTCTCTTTCTTTTGCTGTTGTTCGTTCCAAGACTTGACTATTATCTGAGTATCAAGCCAAAAAGGGAATGGTTGGAGTGGTTTTGTTGGTGGAATAATCCATCCGTGGTGATATTTTTAAAGCAAGTTCCGTACAAAGCTATGCTATATTAGACACGAGTTGTAGTAGTGGAGGAAAGTTGTACCTTCTTTTACAATCTAGAGGCGACGACGACGATTCCGTGATGATGTTCCATTCTTTTTGCCAAAAATGGAGACACAGAAAACTTGAACAGGATTCAAACTTGATTCTTTTGGGCATCGTTCTTTTTCACAATTTACCAAAAAAATATAAGAATAGGAGAAAATTACCTACAATATAGAGAGTCGAGTTTATTTCGTCTTCGGCAGCATCATCATATTATCGTCCTCGAAGTACTACTAGGAGCATGTTCTATAAATTAGCTGGTGGAAGAGGCTCCCTGTATGTCTGTATATCAGAAAACCTATTTTCTGCTACCGTCAAAAACCATCCAACTATCGAAATGTGATCTGTTTAAAGTTACTTTTTTTGGATTCGATTTCCAAGTAATGTTATAGTTGAATGGTTAAACTAATTACATTTTCAACCTAATTAGTTCCCGCCTACTGTTGGAGACGATAACTAATTAAAGTAGAACATAGGGCAACTGATTTAACCGTTTCATTTCGTTTTGTTGAAATATATGTAGATCTATAGTTTCGAATACAGATACACATTTGCTTGTGAACCTACCTTAGATTAAAAATTATTATTTACAGGTCAAAAAATAAATCAAGATTATTACTTTCAATAAGGATTAGTCACGCACGAATTTGATATGTTTGGTACATGTACAACAAAAATGGTGTGTTAATTATTATTTTCCACGAACAAAGTTTAATTAAAAAAATATACCTTCTTACTTGAACACATTACGTAATTACGTAACGTAGTATAAAACTAAGCTTAGCAAAGTAAATACATTGGTACACATAAGGTGTATTTAATATTATACTCACTAAAGGCATGCGTCGTTCTGTCATCTCACGTATGTTTGTACATTATCAGCGAAATACATACCT
>JAHZNB010002284.1:0-29064 GCA_027744295.1 Callyntrura guangdongensis | reverse complement strand
ATAACCCTGCAGTGAATGCTGTTTATCGGAAGGAGATAAAGAAAGTCACATTTTGTGCTTAAATGCTTTGCATAAATGTACAAGTGGAATTTCTCCCTGGAGCCAGAAAAGAGCTTTTCAAAAGAGTCAAACATACAGGCGCTCTCCTCGTCTAACGTTCACTCGACTTGTTACCATCTTGTTGTCGTCGCTTTCTTTGGTATCCTCATATAGAAAACTGAAATGGTGTCTGCTTCCAAGGATTGGTAACCATATCCATCATTATCCGCTAGCTTCTTGTTGCCGTCAATGGCGGAATAAAAAAGGACGATGTATTGAATTCGATTACGCATTGTAGAACAAGAGGTGCTCTTTCTTTTCTTCCTACGCACCCTATTCACCTTGTGTGTTTGTGATTTCATATTACCGGAATGATTTTACATATTACCAACGAATTTGTTATATGGAAACAAGTGAATAAAAGCCCACATGTGGTGGTTGTTTGATACAAGAAAATGGAAAAGCTTACTGCTGCGTCGCGCGGATTATATTTTTTTTCCCGTGACTTGCCACAAAAAAGGACAGGAGAAAGCAGCAACAACCACTGATTTTGGATGATGCTTTCAGTACGTCCGCAGCAGTCTACACAGTTATTAGTGTCTGATCAGAATGTGTACACAAATACATATATACTTCCAGGTACTGCATGTATGGAACTCTACAGTGAAAGCACAGAGATCGATCCAGCAATATGATGAAATAAGTTGAATATATTACAAAACGTGTACTTTTTATGTGCGGTATGAATTTGGTAAAAAAGGAGAATACCAGAAACAGGTTTCAGTACAAGAAATTCACAACCGTACTGAAGAACTTGCAGTTTAGCTGCTATCGTTGTAGACGGGTGGCAGACTGAGAGTTTTGGTAGCGCCACAGCTTTTTTCTTTTTTTTTCGTTCGTTTTCGTTGATAAAAGAAGTAAGTATGTGTGTGGGTAGTTACAAGTGCGGAGAAAGGTAATGTATTTAATATAAATGCAGAGAGCAGCATTTTTCCTTTTTCTTTTTTTCGTTCGTTTTCGTTGATAAAAGAAGTAAGTATGTGTGTGGGTAGTTACAAGTGCGGAGAAAGGTAATGTATTTAATATAAATGCAGAGAGCAGCATTTTTCCTTCTCTTTCGTTTTTCATTCAACCGTGTGTATTTTGTTGCTATCTCTGAGAAAAAGTTGTTATTTCTTTAGCGAGTTTAAATTTTACAATTTTTTTCTCTCCCAAAGAGTTAATACCTTCCTGCACAATTTCAAGTATGTATCGTAAAGAGAGAGAAGAGGAGAGAGCGAGATGAGATGAGCAAGATAATATTATTCCTTTGCTGATGCTCTCCTGCTTCCCGAAGAAGTTTAGAAGCTTTAGAGCTGATGATGATACTGTATATGCGCTTTAACGTAATAATATGGAAAGCTACACTTTCAAATGCTATCTTGTTCCTTCGTAGAAATGGCAACTTTTTTTTATCTTGATGATATACAAAGTATGGAAGCGCCTACACGTCTATTTGAAAAAAGAGAGAGAATAAATAAATGAAAGTTGCTTGAGGATACTTTCTCCTCGGCTGTGTTCTTATTCTTGCAAGCAGTTTACAAAAAATACAAGGTAAAAAATTGTGTAAAATGTGAGTGCTTCAAAATATAAAAGAGAAAAACGAGGAGCAAGAAAAAATATTTTTACATGACTCTCTTCAGTGCATGTAATTTTGTCTTTCTTTTTGTAAAACTTGGTTGCAGGCGGGTACAAAATATATGATGCGCGTGGTATTGTCCATATGTACATACCTACGCATATATGTATTAAAAAGAATAATGCTTGTACTCAAGTTGTTAGCTGCTTTTCAGCTCATTTGTACAACCAAAGGAAAGAGGAAGTACAAAAGTAGAGGAAATGTTCAAAAACGCTTCTGTAAATGCGACCATGAGAAACGATGATGACGACAACGATGTACCAGCAGCAACATTTTGTAACAATATGCATAATGTACACAAAAAAGTGTAAATTGAGTAATACATGTATGTACATTACGTGCGAAGTTGCAGCAACCACTCCAACTACACACACGCACACAATGCACACTTTTTTCCTGAGGAAGCAACTTTAAATAATATACCTTTCACCGTATGAATGTAGATAAATATTATGTTGGGGAAAGCTAACTTAAAGAATATTTCTTTATATCCTTGGGTCTGCCCATAGTGTGTAGTTCGAGTACTTAAGTATTTTTCTGTAATGGCAGGATACTCGGATAAAAAAGCAAAAGGACGAATAATGGGCCCAAAGAAGTATAAAAATACACATACATTTTTATGCATACATGTTCGTTTTTTGTACTTTTTGTGCATTAAAATATGCGCTTCTGCTTTAAGAAAAGTGGAGAGTGAGGTTGAAGGAGAAAGAGAGAATAAAAGAGGGTGAAGAGAAGAAAAAAATGCAAATGGATCAGACCAATTTAAAGAGTGCCAAAAAGTTTTTTTTCTACTTTTTTCGGTTTTATTATTTTTGTGCAAAGCTAATGGTAATATTACTACTTTCCCCCTTGTCGTCGTTCTCGCGTACTTTCCCTTCATGAGTATTAGCTGAGTACAAGTAACTACAATAATGCATACGTTTTACATAAATGCTATGGCACATTACATATTGGATGTTATTTTAACGTTTGGTATTGTTGTGGGTGTATATAAAGTATACAAAGTACATATACAATATATACATACATACGCAGCTATGCTGTAAAACACTTTGTATAAAAAAGTGAAAAGATGGTTTTCTCTGTATAGACGTTCATTATATGATAAAGCACCCAAGAATGATGGGAGTAGTCAAGAGAAAAACGTAAAAGATTTTCAACCTCGAACATGGCAGTAGTAGAAGAAATAATGACGGCACCATTTTTTTACCCAGTCATCGTGTGATAGTGACTCATGCCCTTTGAACGAATGTGGTCCATGTTTCCTTTAGTACCTCACTCCTGTGACTACGTGAATATATGTATAGGAGAGAGATTTATAGGTAGACGTATTACAGTAGGATGTGTGGTGAAAGTATACCCTTGTAAAGCACCCGGGTACGTTGGACTAACAACCATAAAATAAAAAGGCAACAGTAAAAAATATCCACTTTTTCATGTTTTCCTTTCGTTTTTTCTTTCTCTTGTTCCGTTTTTCTCATTTCTTTTCTCTCCGCTGTACACCTCTCCCCCTGAAAGTCAAATCAACAGAGTGAAATGATGCAGATGTGATACAATGCGGAAATGTTGTCGTTCCTCTGAAAAGGAACAAGGTACACTATTTTTCTCTTATGCATCTCTTCCTCCTTCTCCTCCACTTCTGTACCTCCATTCCATCTTTTTTCTTTCTCTTTTGTGTTGTTGTTGGTGCAGCCGCATTTTTCTTTTATGTACGGGTATACAACTGATGGATCACACATGCACAAACAGAGATACTGTATTGCCTTTAGGCATCTTCTCATCGAATCACATTTTGCTCTTTCGTGTATTTTCTCCATAAAAGGGATACGTATTTCATTCAACTCATCCGACACTGTCGTCGTACAACTACACTTACCTTACTCTGCCACCACCGCCGTGCATCACTAATGGTTTTTGGTACATTTTTATCATTAGTCTTTGAAAAGAGAGAAAGCTCAAACAGCTCTTTCTTTTTAACCTTTTATTTTTTCATTTTCCTGTACAAATGTGTAAGCATCAGTTCGATTTTCTTCTAATAGGATCCCGCCACTCGATCTTAAAAACATATTGTATAATTTATTATATGGTTATAATGGAGAGATACAATGTTACTTATAAATTCATGTGTTTACCACATCAGGTTGTTGGCCTATCCCATCTTTATTCGGCAGGTTTTTTGTTTTATATAGGTTGCATAGCTCACACACATACACACACGAGGCACTTTGGATTAAAATGATGGCTGGTGTGTATACTTGCTGAAGTACATTATATATGGCACAATGTGTACTACTACCGGACCACATGCATAGAACATAAAGAATGAGAGTTCTTACACGTTGCGCGTGGTATGGATGAAAAACGTTCGGCTATGCAGAATGACTATAACAATGGCTCATACCTCAAATTCTTTCACTTTCAACGTAACCTTCTTGTAAGATGTCTTCCCTTTTATTTCTCTCGTTCCCCATCTTTCGGTCTCTCTTTTATGCCAGCAGCGCGGTGGCCTGCTTCTGTCGAATGGGCCTTGGTCGTGTTAGAATAGAAAATGATCTAAAGCACCTTTTGTATAAACACTGGTTCTAGTAGCGGATTCAACAGAGAAAGCGAAAGAGAGCGACTCAAAATTTATACTTTCATGCTTACTTGGAGTTTTTCCCCATTTTCTGTGCTCGCAGATGGAACATCTCCCTGAAAAGCGAATATATAAAAAATTGGCTTCTCTTTCGTACGAACACACATCCCTGCACACACATACATTTTGTGGCATATCTTTTCACTTATCGAACACAATAGAAATAGCGCTCAAAAGAAATAGAGAGAGAGAGAAAGAAAGTGTGTAAAAGCTCTACTGAATATTCCACATTCCATATACTGGTATGCCTGTTTTAGAGAGAGAGAGAGAGAAAGCAGGCCTATTACTTTTTCATAATACCCGCGTCTATCTATCTGTCTTTTACCTCTAAAAATCGAAGTGAAAAAGGGTCCCATTATATATCATCATCATGCGCGCGCGAGTAGTATTACTTTGTATGATAATGCACAGGACGAGGGAGTAAGTTAAGTCTCTTTGATTACCCCCTTTTCCTTCTTTTCTTTCTGTTGAAGAAGGAGAGAAGAGGAGAGAGAAGAAATCAGGAACTTAGGATATGGAAAGAGAAAACACTTTTATTCCTTCACTAGCAGCAATTTTGCTAAGTAAGTATATGGAAGATCTTTTTCTATTGTTGAGCCCTGACTCCGCCACCGCTACCTTCTCTCTCTCCCTCTCTCTCTCTCTTTCCGCATTTAAAAAAGTAGTAAGGTAAAAAGGCATATTATTATAGTAGATTGGTTGTGCTCTGTTGACTCCTGTTTCCCATGCAAGCAAACGAATTCGGCGAAGAAAGGAAGAGTGATATCGTTCAATTATCAGCATGCTTGCAGTCACACACACAGTCTCTCTTGAGAAAGTCTAGAGCTAAAAAAGACTAGAGGAGTAGAGTGTTAGGTTCTTCTAGTGCTGGGGAGAGGTTAACTGGAAATTGAAGAAAAAAAATGAGCGCGCCAGTCTTTCTAGTCCCATTTCCAATACAGAACCATAATAGCTTATATTTATCCCGGGATACCGGGCATTAATAAATGTATGTAGCTTATTTGCTGGTTGTAAAAGTGTGCATGCATGGTTACCCGACCAGACACACACACGCATACACACACACTATATTTTGGTTTCTGGTTCTGGCAATTTTCTTGCCCATGTGGTGAGGGGTAAAGAGAGTGAACGGCATCATCATCAACACCGTCATCATTATCATGAGCGTCGTTAAAACGTTTTTTGCCCATCTTCCCGAGTAAGCGAATTGTGGTAGGAAGTAGTTGTAGAAAACGGAGAAAATGACTATGTTAATGATGATGTGAAAGTCCTGTAAAATGAGAGTTATGTGATGGGATAACCATGTTAATAAAATGGCTATAGATAATTTGTGGGAGCAAGTTGTGTAAAAATAATAGGCAAAAACATACAGTTAGGGAGAAGCAAACACATAGAGGGAGAAACGGTTGGTAAAAAAGTGATGAAGTTGGTAGAGTAGTAATAGAAGTATGGAAAAAGAGTTAATGTTCTATACAATATATGGTAAAAGAGATTAATAATGATGATTCATGTGGATCCCATCGCGATCCTCGACGAAAACTTGTATTTTTGCTCACTATTTTTCTTCTCTCTATCCAAAGTACTACTCTGTAACCCTCTCTCATACTCACTCTCTTACTATCATACTTCGTCTTCACTTTTACATCAGGCAGGAAACGGAAGCCGTAGTTTTGAGAGAAACCTACTTTTTCTCTTCAATTCACTCAGCTTGAGCTTTTTTCGCTAGGAGTTCTCCTTTTCTCTCTATTCACAGCTTACAGTCGGTACTCCCTACTAACCCATAAGTAAAGGCGCCCTTGCCGGGAAAAAATGCCATTTTCTAACCATACCGTCACCACCGTCCTAAGTATTTTCCCTAACTACTCTCTCTCTCTCTCTCTCTCTCTCTCTCTTCGCCTTTTTCTTCTACCACATTACTATATGCTGACGCTAAAGATTTTTTATGGCAGTATGCGTACTTGCATATACAACCGTAGTAAAAACTGACGGGAGGAATATGTACAAGAGAAAATCTCTGTGGCTGGCTTAATACCTAGCGCCAAGAAGGGAACGATTTACGTACATTTAATAATAAATGTAGTACACGATAAATATAATGTTGTCTTCTCTCTAAGAGACCTGCTGCTACTGCTGCTGCTTTTGGACTTCTGGCGGGGCCGTTGTCGTTTGCTGGACACACAATGGATCGAAATTTATTGATCCATTGAGCAACGATTCTTTTTTACACACAAGTTTGGACACAACATGTTTTAAACCCGATCTCAAATAATGTATTTGTGTGTGCACTGACCGATTGGAATGGCACATTATGTCCTTGTGTAGTGTCGGTATATATACACATCATCCGTGTTTGTCTGCTTATTTATGTACCTATATGTGCAGGAATGAACATATGCGTAGCGTCAGTAGTCAAAGTTTCAAGTGGCGGCAGAGGTGATGGTAGTTGTGTAGGAGCACACAAAGTGTCTATTACTCCATGCGTCCTTTTTGCTAGACTTGTTAGTACTGTGAATTCTGCTGGCGATCTCACTTTGTAATCTACTTTTTTTGCTATAAGTACACATGGTTGAGTGGTTTGCGAGTAGCAGCAGAGAGGTAGAGGTCAGTTCGATTCCCACGTTTTCCACCAAAGCGCGAATAAATAAGGCAGAAGAAAAGATCACAACACAATCTTTTGAGGAAAGTAATAGAGATTCTTGTAGGCAGACGAGAGGAGTACCACACGTCGTGAGTCTGTATACCATTGGGTGGGTATTCAAACGGTAGGAGAAAAGCAATTTTTCTTGTGGTGTGCTCAATTTCTCTATCTGAGGGAAATGGGGTTATGGAAAAAAGGAGAAATGTATCTAAACGTCTTTTTTAAATGAGAGTTTTCTGGCCGCATGTACTCCTCATTCAGGTCATGTATTGATTGTATGTCCGATTGTGGGATGATATTCCCTTGGATAACCACTGCGGTTTTTTATCCGCAAGATGATAATGATTATACTAAATCCATTTGTGGTAATTCTTGGTCGTGCGTAAAAAAGTTGGCCAGCTTTATAGCTACAAAAGAGAGATAGTTGCGTTGTTTAAATTCCTAATGAGCAGTTTTGAAAAAAAAATTCTCTTTTATATTCCGTTTTGATGCATAAAACATAAAATACTAACTTTTTTATATGAAAGAGAATGAAAATTAAAATAATATTTCTTGTTTCTTTTCGTTTTTTATAGGTAAGCCCTCTTCCGTGACTTGACGTGTCAGATGCATACTCAAAAGGGGACTTCAAGGTTGTATATAATTTGTACTTTCCGGAGTAACCGAAACCGTTCGTGCTTCAACTCCTGCTGTGCTGAACTTTTTTCTCTGTGTGTAAACTCCACGTATCAAAAACATCCTAAAAATGATAGCCAGAAACAGTTTTGACGGGTTTCAAGGGAGGTCATTTAAACCAATCATGATAAAAAAAACTAAGCACTAGGGACCTTTACATATGTACCGTATTCTCTCTAATTATAGGCGGAAGCTAAAAATGAAATTTGGACTCGAAGGGGAGGGGGTTGTAAATGGAGAGAGGCTAAAATTTAAAATAGCTATTTTCTTCTTTTCGGACAGCATGTAGTTTGAATTTCACTGTACAATATCGCTTCACTTTACCCATTTTATTATAAGTTACTAAAACTGGTGTACTTTACTGCAAAATATATTAATTTCAATTAAAATACGGTTTTGGTCCAAAATGTATCTTTACATTCATTCTGTCTACATCACTTGTTTACCTTTTATAATATGAAGGGTGGCTAAATTTGATTTTTGCCGCCTTCAGAGGGGGTTATAAATAGAAGGGAACCCATAAAGGGTAAAGAGGCGATATTAAGAGAGAATACGGTAAGTTGTATTTTCACTTTCAACTTTTACTCCCCGCTTTCTCTCTTAACCATAACGGATCTTTCATCTGTGCGCTTTGTATCGTTCGGTTCTCACTTCATCTCTCTCCACGGTATTGCTGCTGCGCGCAGAGACTGTAAACATTGCAAAATTTTTAACTAAAATATTAACCGTGTAGTAAAGGCAGAGGAAAAGTTTATATAACTTTTTTTTCTTCATAATCACATCAAAGCTAGATGTGTACAGAATATCTATGTGGAGAGTTGCAAAACTCTTTTTTGAGATGATATCTTCAAGTAAAGGGCTGTCGAATAAAAATAGAAAAACAGAACCGAAAGTAGTCGTGTATGTTATTATTTTATTCCGTTGTAGCTTACTCTAGCGAAATAGGATAACTAGTGGAATGGTCGGCATGCTGTGGATTCTAATGAAAATAGCCGGTAGGCAGGACATGATAGAGAGCTGTTTTCTCTCTCTCACCCTCCCACCCTTCCTACGTATTATGCATTTACCCAAGAAAGACAAATGTGGAAACAGTTTGAGCGAATGAACAAGATCAAATATGATTATGACTATGACTCGGCATTCTAAATTCATTTGTTCCATCTGATAACCGGAGAGAGAACGCGAAGAGTGGTTAAAGAAAATTACGCATCACGTTTCACAACCTCTCTTTCACACACGCATACACACGCGTTCATTTCTCTCGTTCTCCCTACTTCTCTCTCTCTCTCTCTTTAAATGACTCACGGCCCCCTGTCTACTTATTTTTCAGTACTCCTGGAAAATAAGTAGTACACCGCACGCAGCATTGCAGTGCATCATCTTTCCAGTCCATGCAAAAGTGTAATAGACAGGATGCAACATGAATTAACAAAATGTTAATGGCCACTTTACTTGCTGAATGGGTTGAGTATTCTCTAAAGATTGGCGCGTGTAAGTCTACCCAAATGAGTGAAAGAAGATAATTAGCACTTTCACTCTTCCTGTCTCACTCCCTTTCCCGGGCACATTCATTTCTTTCGTGTACTAGCACCATAGCAGCATCAGCAACAACCTCTCTACCGCCGTTGCTAGCTACTCTGAGCTTTTTTACTAACTAAAGCACACATACAACACCGTCGTCCCTTTTTGCTCTATTTTCCTTTTTTCAGGTTAAAGCAAAGCAGGATCGTTTGCCTACTCATGTGGATCAGATGATGGTAGCGACCGTGGTACACAGCATATTAGCAGTTTACTTCTTTTTACCTCGAGGAGGTCTTACAGTCGTAATAACACAAATGCATATATGTATGAACATAATCTGTTTATAGAGGTAATATAAAATAAGTAGTTCACAACAAAAAAAATCTTGTTCAACATTTTGTGCTAACGAGGAAACGTTGTGCACGCATATATACTATATTCGAATACGAGTATAGTTTACGGGGTATGCCATTACATCCGTTTACTTTTTAGTGGCACAGCATTTACATTTTGAATTCATGTATAAGTATGCAGATGGGGTAGTGGCTTAAGTTTATTATTTCCTTTTTCGTTCCTCAGCATCATCATCACATTTTCCTTTTTTGCTCATGAAGAATACGATGATGATGTAGAAAAAGTGACGCACATACTGTGTCGGGTACTATAGTGATGATAGTAGGACATGTACTGCTGTTGCTAGTTGCTGCTGTTGTTGCTGATGTGGAGAAAGTGGAATATGTAATATTTATGGTGTACATATTCCGTATATTATATAAAGGGGAAAAGGGAGAGAAAACCTGTTCTATCCACAAAAGCAAAGAATAGTACGGGCTTTCTTTATAATTTCCCTGGTAGTAGGATGGTCCGGATATGGTGTCGGTTCAACTGCAAATGAAGATGGGTGGAATATGAGATGAGAATAATGGCTGTGAAAGGGAAAATCCTTAAATATGAGGGCTTGATTAGTTCAGTTTTGGGTAATGTGCCTTTATTATGACAAAAGAGCAAAAAAAGAGAACATTCTCATATTAGCAAGAATGGTACTAAAAAGAAAGACGATGAGAGCAAGAGCCATCACTGTCTATATATATATATGTGTGAGTGTGTGTGTTTATATTACTGTAGTCGTAGCACTGTGTCTGCAGAATTTGTGATGACGGTAGAAAATGAAGTTGGGGTCGGATGGGAGTAGTATGCATGGATGCATACAGAGCTTCTATACTCGCAGAACGAAGCAAGGTCATTAGAGAGAAAAGGGAAGCCAGGTCAATTAAGGAAATGATCATGGTCTAGTCAATATAGCATTTGACGTTGTTGGCCTTACACAATCAAGTCGTTTGGCAGTTTGTAGTAACTCACTAGCATTTTCTTCGACGATGACGACGACAAGAGTGAATTTTGGTTTAAGGACGACAGACAAAACTGGAGCGGGAGAAAACGACCTCAGTCGTTTTTTTCTTCTCTTCTTTTACATTCCCTGTCTGGATGCTAAAGAGGGACGATAAAAATGAGTTGTCTATTTTTACTCTGCCACTATACAAACCATTCTATAAAAGCGACGACGTACGAGGTTTCGTTTATATGACCATATATATGCTGTGTAAATGTGTGGTGTATTTTTTTATACCAAATGGTTATGATTTTTCATCTCACTTACACACCAGTGGTAGGAGAAGATATTAATAATTCTATGGCGGTGCTTTCGAGACCGGAGTGAAATAAAGAAATAGAAATAGGTCATGACAGGTCTAATTTTTTTCTGTGTGCCTGGACTTCTATGCACATCACAAAAAAGTGTTAGTTTCGCATGAGGGGGTACACTTACTCAAATATTTTTTGTGACAGGGTCTATTATTCAGCCTTTTCGTGGGAGCTCGTGTTGATATAGGTTTAAAAGGAGATATTCCTGTATATTAACGACGAGTATAAATGGGGTAAATGTATTTATGGGGTAATTTATACAGACATGTAGGTACTTTCTCGCTAACATTGTTGACTGTAAAGGAACGGAAGAAAAAATCTCGCTTTCTCTCTGTTGTCCTTACTGTTTTATGAAGTGGTTTTTACTTTGTATTCCTGTGAATTTTTTAATAGCTGGTGATGGTGGTGATAGCTGACAAAACGAGATGACATCTGAATAGGGATTTTTTTTACTTTTTGCGGTTTTTAGCTTTTATTATGCCCATTTTTTCTTCCCAATCCTTTTCTCTTCTTTTTGCTTGAATGGTGAAATGTCAACAATTTTTAACGATGAAAAGGATCAAACGGAAGTTAAATTTTGGAATGATGATTGAAGTGAGTAACAGCAGAGAGTGAGCAGTCATCTCGTCATAACGATTTCCAGTGTTTCATTTCTATAATCCACTCGGGAATACGACAAAGTGAATAAAATGTAGTCGTGGTGGTAGCGGTAGGTCGTGAGGATTGGTTGGCTTGTAGAAAAGAGGAAAAAGGGTTGATTTAAAGTAAAAGTTAAGAAAAAGGAATCTCTTTGTAATGGAGTGGCAGCTTTTTAAAGCCAGGTTTATTATTATACCGAAAGAATTAGAGTATATAGTCACGTCGTCACAGAGAGAGAGAGAGAGAGGAAGAGAGAAATTGAGATTCAGAGAAAAATATGTAAGTGGAAAAGTGCATCACTAGTAGTAGCACTGTTACTGATTGCTAAGACAAGAAAATATATTATATTCCTTAAAGTTGATACGGGCAGCTTTTTGGAGAGAGAAGAAGGAAAGAGAAAAGAGATGAGAGGGTGATTGAGATGTCTGCTGACGATGATGAGAAGATGAAGTCGGAGAAAGAGAGTTAGTAAGCGTGGTCCAGGAGAGATTGGATTCTAGTTGAGATGAATAATAATTTCCGACTGTTACAAAAGCAGGAAAAAATGTGCAGGGAGACTGGATGGGTGGATAAATTTGTTGGTTGGCTGGATGGATGGATCCCCCTATCTCAAGACTCATTCAGCCATCCTCTGTGATAAAGTAAATGAGCTCAAATCCAATAAACGTGAGCTAGAGCGGATTTGTTCCTCACTGACTTTTCTGTATGATTTGATGTTGATGTTCGTGTTGGGATGAGGATAGGACGACGATGATGATGACGAGGACGATGCGATGTTCCCATTACAATGTCTTAAATCTTGTTATGCTCACGTAAAGCGTACCAATCTCTGGATCTAAAATCAACCTAAAATGATGGCACATAATAGGTGTATTTATGTATACATACACGCGCACATCAAAAGGGAAACAAGAGTTGCTCGTTTTTTGCCGAGTTCGTTAGTTAAGGAGAGATTACACGGAGTTTGAAAGTGAAATAAGCAATGAACAACAAGCGTTGTGCATTTATACCTTTTCGCTTGGATGTTGATGATGATCACGATAATACATGAATTGAAGGATTGGAAGGAACCAGTGCTCAGCAGATTCATCAAATGGTTTCAACAGACCTTTTCCCTCCCGTAATGGTCTCTCTTCATGAGAGAGAGAGTATGTGTCTGCGTACTGATTTTAAATCAAAACCTGCAAAAAACATATTCCCTTCGATAATCATCTTTGTCGTCGTCATCACGGTTTGGAAATCCTGACTTGGCATACAATTGTGTGTATGGCAGATAGAGATGATGTCGTCACAGGCTAAAAGTATATACATAATCCAATGGAAGATTGATAAGATCCGAGAAAAAGATAAATCTCCTCAAAATCTACACTCAAATGATGGGATGAGATAGAGAGACTCGCGCTTCAAACAAAATCTCGTCTGGAAGATTGTCTCTGACAGGCATCATCACGATAATCCTCGTGTCACACAGTTTTTTGCAGTTTACTCTCTCCAGAGTCAATCCAATTGGTTTTACATATTTTTTTCACTGGTTGATCGTTGTACAAAACTCGTTTTATTTAAATAACTTGCCCTCGCAAAGGTTCTCTCTACGCGTAGGCGGGGGAAGCTCTCTATGCATGCATTCATGCTCGTCGTCAATTTCTCCAATTTGGCAGGTTGTATGTGATTTTATAGTATTTTTTGTGGCAGCCATCAAATAGGTATAAAACATTATTTAAGCGCCCTAACCAGAAAATATATGATGTTCATGTTGTTTTGGCTCTTCACTTTGTTCTCTAGTAACTTTCCAATTATTGACTTCTTATCTGCTTTATTTCCGTTGCCACATTTCAGTCCTGCTATCAGATGTCGACTAGCTTTGGACGTCAGTCAGAAAAGCCACCAGCACCAGCGGCAGGAAAATAAGTGGTGACGATCATGATTGGTTTGGTCACCATTCACACACATACACACACTACACACATGTGTTTGCTGAAAGCTTGCTTCTCTTTTTCCTCTCTTAGCAATCAACTAAAGTCGTAATACGATTTTTACTCTTTTCCCCCAGTCTCCAGCCTGATGTTTCCACACAGCGCCNCTTTTCCCCCAGTCTCCAGCCTGATGTTTCCACACAGCGCCCACTTTAAGTTTCATAACTCATGTTACATTTTGCCATATATTAAATGTCCATATTTATTTGTACCTCTCTCTATTTTCCCTACTGCTGTTGTTGCGGCCGTCTTGCCATTTTTTGCTGATGTTGCTGAACCGCATACACATACTTACGTTACATCTCACGTTATACTATTTTGTTGATGTAATAGAAAACTGGGAAAGCTCATTTCTGTGTTACTGGCCTAGAGCCAGCAGCAGCAGCAGCCGCCGCCTAGCCAGCATTAGTGACTGTGGCTACAGCTCCGGTTAAAAAACAAGGAAACAGGAAGACAGAAAAAATATATACCCAGCAGGGCAGCTCTTGTGAAGGTAGCCAGTTTGCTGTTAGCAACTCTAGTTGTTTGTTTATATGCGTCTTGATAACAAGCGGAAATAGCAATGAGAGAGAGAAATAAGTAGTCGCCGTGTTGTACCAGTTGAAGGCGCAAAATTGCTTTTAGAAAACTCATTATTGGACACGTTACCCCCAGCCATCTGCTTTCCTTCTTACTTTCACTTCAATCAGTTTCGCATCACATGCTACACATACAATCTCTCGCTTTTCATATAGCACGCATAGAAAACCCCGTACGTTTATATATACCTCGTCAATTTTTTTTTCGCTACACGGGAAAATCGGGGGTGGCATTATAATATAGTAGCACGCCTATAAAACCAACCACTCGTGATAGTCGGGTGCTGTTGCTAGTCATCGTCAAATTTGTAAGAAGCAAAAAGTCAGTCGTGGTGGAGCAGCAGCACGAGGGAGAAAAGTTGTTGTATGAAACACTTTGCTACATTAATAGGAAAAATAAGCCCGTAAGCTGTGGAAAAAACAAACTGTCTGCCTGACATCTGAGCCTACATTATTTTTCTTTTTTTCTTCCTCTTCTTGAGGAGATTTTTTTCTTCCCATATACCCGCTATTAACATTTGCACTGCTACAACTACTACTACTTCTACTGCTATTACGGCTGTTACTGCAATTATTACACTACTTATTACTCCTACTGCATATGGACTCATGCGTGTTATTTACATTGTTGTAATGCGGTAGGGTAAGGGTATTTATCTCCGGAAACTGCTGCAGGGTCAGTCATCCAGTACAACAACCACTACCAAGAAAGAAAGGAAAAAGATGAAAAAGGAGCTAAAAAGTCATTTATATATTGGATGTGGTACATTACTTGGCATGCACACATATACACAATACATACATTTACTTCCATTATAATTCTGCATTTCTTCTTGTTTGTTTCCCGTTTCCCCCTCCTTGTTTGTTATTTTGTGGGCGACTCGCGCGCGTTTGTACAGAGAACACATTCCTACCACCTCCACTCATTTATTCGAAAATGTTGGAATTCTTATACAAATACGGCGTACACAGACTTTGGTCTCTATTTTTTATTTTTGAAGCTCAAAGTGATCTGATAAACTAGACCACATAGGCAGTTTCTTAACTTTAGCTTCCCTGGTTATCATTTACCGCGTGCGATACTGTCGGTCTCCCTCTTTTTGCTGCTGCTGAGTGTACATTACAAACGCATTGTCTAAATGTTGGCTCACAACGGGCTCCTATATATTCTCCTTGTGTAGTAGTACAGTAGTGCCCCATCAGCATCACCAAAGAAGTGTAGCATTATTTCATTTGTTTCATTTTTGGGAGTTTTCTTGGAAAATGGACTGTGTCTAATGCTAATGGGACTTGTGCTCATGTACGTGTGTATGTTAAATGATCTCTCATGGGACTTAATTCATGGCTTTTTGACTGTATAGTAGTAAACCGCAGTTTGTACCACAATTGTATTTGAGTTTTCTATATAGAAAGCGAGCGAGTAGGTTTTTACGGGTGTGGGTATTAGGTATACGTTTTATTCATTGTGGCCGCTTTTACGCTGGTTGGACTTATGAAAGGGAGGGAGAGAGAGCGACAAAGACTACCACGATGATGACGACGGCAACATAGTTGATGAGCAAGTTTTTTCTCATTTTAACTCGGTGAAAATTTCATTTAGTGGCAACACCAACCAACTCTCTCTGTGTATAATTAAATGACGCTGTAATGTTAATAAGACCTACATATATACCGGGTTTTCCGAAACAGACACTTTATAAGGACACAGTCCATTTATTTGTCCAGAGCTCTATTGTGGTTGCATTTCTGCGAATACTTAATTACGGCTACATGATATTTTGGTTTTCACTGTTATTCTTTTGTAATTACCTGTGCGCACTGAATAATGCCGGGTGTAATGGGTGTGTGCAGGCAGAGAGCACGTTTATTGTCGTTTGCTCGCTCAAGTGGAAATAAATGTTGTTTTCAACGGGGAGCAAACACCAACGGCTCAAAGGCATATTGTCCCTGTTACCCCAAAGTTACCTGCACTTTTGTGGTTGCACACGTTTCCACTGTGGGACGTCATTGCATGGATAGGAGTGTACGTACATGAGTTTGTTTATGGGCATATAATATAGGCATTTCCCGTTGCCATAGTATTTTATATAATAATTTCGTAACGAATTTAGTCAAGTCTCTGGAATAGATTTTTCCGGCTCTCTACCGTTGCATTGTTCCAGGGTAAGCAAGTGTAATAAAGACAAGTAATTGATAACGCGAAGAATGGATATTTGAAAATTGTTCACGGGAAAAAAAGAGGAGGAGAACAAGACGGGAAAGAAGCGAGAAAACGAGTTTTAGAGAAAAGGGGGAAAGTTGTCGTCTAATGATATAAAATGACAGGAAATGTAATGGTGCTACTTCTACTGCTACCAATGCTCCTTGCTACTATTACTACTGGTGGTGGCAGTGGATATATAAATGCTTCCCAATTTGTGTTCACATAAGAACTTTTAGAGCAAAGCACTTCGACACGAACGAGCATATTTCACCTGCACACACACACCACTACGACTTTCACTAATGCATAGTACCAAGAACGACCTTATACCTTTACCAAGGAAATTTGGAGGTACGGTAAGAACCCAAGAGTCAGGCTAGGTTCATGGGAAAGTGGCAGTAATAGTTTTTCCGTGAGAAGGACTCCTTCTCTGTATCTATTTTGAATCTTTCTCTCTCTCTCTCGTGTCTCCCTCTTCGCATTATTATTATTATTCTTTGAAAACGGCCTGAGAAAAGCCTGGAAGAGACAAGAGAGGTAGGATCAAGAAAAGAATGGGGAAGAACGTTGTCGATGGGAGTAATTGGATGCACCATGTAGTAACATCAATATTCTCTCAGTAGTAGTGCTAAACTTGATTTGGACAATTTACATTTTTACTTTTATGAGCGAGATAGAAAAGCGAAGAAAAAAGTTACGGAGAGAGAGAAAGAGAGTCAGTACATGGCAGAACTAGTGAAGTGGAATTGCAAAGAATGTATCGTTTTCTCGTATCAAGTGGAAAAAATCATGTCTCCAGAGAGGCAACCTTGTACTGTAGCTTGATTTCTACACAATTTGTTATATATCATGTTTCCCCTTTTACGCCTTTTTGCCTCTCTCCCTCCATCCCTCCTTCCCCATTCGTTTTTTTTCTCCTGTGCTAAGGTTTCTTTGATTGCTCTCTTCTGTACACACAGAGGCGTATCTCTTATCAAAGTGTGTACATTTTTTAGTTGATTTTTTATTCTGATATCAATTCACCCTGTAAGAAAATGAAGGTGGATAGGGAAAAGAAGGAATGACGACGATGGCGTTGGAATTCAAGCTAAGCCATAATTTTTCATAAGTAAATTGCGGTAGTGTTTAATCCCCTGGAGGAACAAGCTGTCCATGCATGTTCTAGGAGAAGTTTCCACGAAAAAGTAGGTGCGGTAGGTAGCCCATTATAATGGAAAGTAAATCATCATGATAATGATATCATTTTCCACGGAATTTTCTCAAAGGTTGTATGTCAAAAAGGGCTTCTCTTCGCACGATAAAGAGAGAGAGAGAGAAGAAAGAGGAGGTTGATAAATGTGTATTTTCTTTTAGTCGTTTTTCCCCGCTTGCCTTCACGCAATACCGAGTTGACTAGCGAGGAAGGGAAAAGGAGTTGATTGCTTTTGATACTTTGCTGTAAGGTGGTACCAAGAAATACATAACCAAGGTGTCCTTATACATTATAGTGTTTTTGGAAGTATTTTAGAAATCAATTTGATCGTATAATGTCATAAAATATACATGCAGGTTTGTAGCAACAACATTATAGCAAGCGGCTATTTTTTGCACGACGGAAAACGAAACTCATTTCAACTTTTAAATAGGAAAGCGTTTTTGAAAGCACTTAAACACTGTGCATTAAAATACAGTTGAAAGTAATAACATCTGTTGAACTGCCAACAAAACTAGGCGTTTCATTTTTCCACCATGACTGCAAAGCAAATCTAAAGAAAATATTTCGGGTAGTACGCTTGCAAGTAACAAAGATACACTTCTTGTTCCTCCAAGTCCCCAGGTGATTACATTTCAATTTCTTGCTGTTGGTGGTAGTAGAGAGTATCTTTGTATTACTGCCAGAAAATAACTCGAGGTATTTATACTCTCGCGAGCTATGTCGTCATAACTGGGAACGTTAACGTTAACTTAATAACCGTTGTTTGAATTGTATCCAAAAATACTTCTCCGTGCGTTCTTCAGCAGCTCGGGAATTGAAAATCGATTGGCCGTTTTTTTTGCCGTGCTACCTTAATCATCATCATCCTCCACTTTCTTCATTGTCGTCATAAGAAGAAAATGCATTTATCAAAATGGCATATTTTTTGTACCTCTGCGAGTTTTAGAACAAGCGGCGGAGAAAAATAAGTAAGCAATCCCTGAAAAAAGTACGGGACGTGGAGAAGTACTCGATGGAGAAATACGAGATAGTTTTCTTTTGTCATGCCATCTTATGAAAGAAACGAGCGTGAAACTTAGGTACTGCACAGCCATACGCAAACGGGCACGATGCGATGTGATGGAAGTAATAATAAATGATTACATTTTGAATAACTACATATTCATGGCTATGTTAAGTAGGAGTTCAGTCACTGGCGCGTTCATGTAAATGTCAGTTTTTGAAAGGAGCACTCACACAAGCTGGCATTGCGAGAGAAGGACACGTGTTTTATATTACATTTTTGCTGGCACACGGTATACTTGTTTTTCTCTGCTTGAGCCATTATTATAATATTCTCTGCATTTCTTGCCTGATGTCACAACTCGTTATCTCTTTTTATCAGTGTTTTCGTGCCATGTCATTACTACTGCCTTAAGTAGGGACGAGAATCACTTCTACGCTCCTTCTTGCTACTATGCAAGTGGTATTGAAAGAGAACGAGAGGGAAGAGAGAGAGCGCGCGAGCATTTATTATAGATAGGTTATAATAATCCTCTGATTTTGCATACATTTCCATTCATTGTTACCCCGCTCATCTTTGTGTTATTCAACTTGTTGTATTTAAGAACCCACATCGTAATATATAAGTCCGGGCAGATAAGTAGTTGTCGTTGGAGTAGTAGTCCAAGGACGTTGCATTATCACATGCATCAGTAAAAAATAATAGGGAACAGCACACCATCGTAAGCTCCATTTCGTTTTCCCCTTCCTTATTTGCACCCCCACTCACTCGGCATGTGGTGACGTGAATGGGTTGATGAGATGCAACAGACAAACAATAGCTGGGACTGTAGAATGTGTGCATTGTGAATATTACATCCTCTGTGTACTCACCAACAACAAGATTTTGTGCCACATGTGTACAAAATCTTTTCATTTTTCCATTTTATTTATTTTTTCACTCTCCCTGTCTGTCTAGATTCTTTTCATTATACGCATCAGCTCAGCTTGTTAATCTTCCAATGAAGCGCTCGTGTCCAAGGTCTCCTCATCCGCAGCATCTGACTGTCAATGAATGTGAAATCCGTTATTAATTTTTACTGAGTAAGCCTTTTGAGAAAAGAAGGAAATGGGCTTGACTCATCCTCATTATTATCATCATCAACCTCGTCGTTGCAATTGTGCGGTCGTCGTGTTCATTATCTCAACAGGGTGGTCCTCCCAAACCAGGCATGTGCTGGGGAAACTTGTTGTTGTTGATATTTTACTCATCATGCCCTCACAACTTCATACCTATCTTCAAAACCCCTGTAAAGCACGGCAGCACCAGCAAGTGTACTCACGTTACTGTTCCGATGTAGGCTGTTGACTGCTATAATATTCCAAAGTTTTCATGTAGGCTGTTTTGACGCAATCAAGGAAGTTGTAATAGGCTGGTTTTTAGTTGCGTGAATGGACAAAGAAACACCAAGAATACCCATTACACAAGAGAAAGCACATTATGCATACTGCTGTTGGGCAACGTATGGATGTGGGAGCATTGTCTGTCCACACAGCTTCTCACGTACTCCCACCACCATTTTTCTGAAACTGCATTTTTGTGTGTATGTGCACCTTCCTGGCTGACAGTATCTGTACGTAAATATGGTAGAGAGTTTACTATTATTCACTCCTTTTTGTGGACGATGATGATGATGTGTATAAACTCACTAAGTCTTCGATTCGTTCATTCAGTAAGAGAGACAGAGAGTATGTGCTTTGTGTGGAAAGAAGGAAAAGGTGTGGATGGGAACTAGAGATAAAAAGACGGAAGAGAGAGGAGGGAGCTGGATGTGTCATAGTGGTAAAGAGACGAGGGAAGATGATAAAACTCTTTTTTGGGGCTTTAGCCCACTGCTTCTATGAGTTTCTTATAAGCAAACTGTAAGCCCGCTTTTTGGGTAGAATATAGACTGCAGATTGTAGATAGGGTGCATCCTTCTCGGGTATGTGCCCATGGTGTCTAGTTATAAGCATCTATCATACTTTACCATGGATGAGTTGCTGACTGAAGAGATGAGAAAAGAAGACTGCTGCTTGAGAATAGAGAGAAAATTTTAAGAACTACCTTTTTCTCCATATACGGGTATATCAACAAAGAGCTGTCGTAACAAGAATCTCTTACAGTACACTTTACAGTGCCAACTGTGGGCACTACACTTTTTGTAGTAAATGGTAATAATAGTAATAATAATAATAACAGCATACAAAGTCATATAGACATTTGGTATGTTACCACATTCTCCTTATTTTCTTAGACTCTCTTTCTCTCCCTCGTAAGTACACGCGGGCGGATAGATAGATGAGTTTCCCTGATGAGAAAGTTGCTGCGAGATTATTATTTGGGCTATAAATCATTGTTGTGTTGTAAGCAAGCAGCTACCACCACCACCACTGCTACAACAACCACTATCATTACTGCTAAAAGGCAGGCAAGAAAGTAAAAACTGGCCCAGGCTTCCGTCCTCTCTCTCTCTCTCCTTGTCTCTCTCTAAGAATATCAGGGTCCGTAGTATGTTGTCGTTGTCTTCTTTTCTTTTGTGTTAATACCTAATGGCAATGTCTGTCTCTGTACGGCTGATGCTGCTGCTGGTGGTGGTAATGGTGATGCCACCCCGTTACTTACCATTCTTTTACTTACCAGAGCTATATTGCATTTCCTCTGCTCTCTTTAATAATGCTGGCATTACAAAACTATAAGTACGCCATATATATTCTTCGTTTTGAAGGATGTTGGCACATTATTGAATACAATTCACGGACAATATAAGGTTTAAGCTGGCACGTATATACTCAAAGATAGAAGGATGCTCATAGGTAGATGCATACTTCATTCGTATAAACTAGTACTTAAATTAGGCATAGTTTCAACGAGCCAAAAAAACTGTTGTGTTAAAACGCTGCAGTAAAAAGGCATTAAAATAGGTTGCTTAATGGTATGATGAAAGATTTTAGTTTAAGTATGTATGAAAGTTACTTTGTTTTTTGGGCAATATTTGTGTATAAAATAGTGCTATAGTGTGCAAACGGTATATTAGGCTTGTGGGCTTATGAGATGACGGATTATCTTTGAAATGCAAGTGTGTGTCTAAGCAAGTAAGTAGCCTTAAAACGCAAATATTTTTATGGTCGTTAGAGGCTGAAGAAAAGAAAACTGCCGACTTTGTAAGTTTCCAAAAAGCGAGACGTGAAAGGACAAGCTTTTTTGTATGCCCTCGATTTTCATTCTTTTTGTAGATGGATAATATCAAACAGCGTATGGATTTGTGGTGATATTGGTTAGTAGAAATGCAAGCAGAGGGAGAAAGAGAGAAAGCAAGAAGCACAAACGTTTTTGTGTTTAAAAAGCAACGGGATCAGAAAGAGTTCACGCGAAGCAAGAGTTTCGTTGGTGGCTGCTGTAACACTATTGCATTACTTCTTCCATTTTCTCTAGACTCTCTCTCTTGGCTTCTTTTCTGTGTGTTATTATTTTCACCCTTTCCTCTTCCTCCTCATGTTCTAAGAAGGAAACCTCTTAGAAAAGGAGTAAGAAAAACGAAAGTGAAGAAAATCATAATGATGATGATGATGAGATGAGAGAAAACGTGGTTACAATCCGTTTATATAGATATATCCTATTTTTTATATGGCAGCCAACTAGAAACTCCTTGAAGCTCTTGGAGAATGTGTGTGTTTTCTCAGTAAATCTGTAGTCTCAAGACTGGTGCTTTTTCATTCCCCGTTCTTCTCCTTCGTCGTCGCTGTCGTTCTCTCGTCTCACTCATAATACAAAATACTAATAGTGCCAGTGCCCTTTTGTCTTTGGCAAAACATCTGAGCCAGTCATGGAGGGGCTTAAGAGTTCTTGCTCTTTTCTTTTACTTCTCAATACTTTCTCTCTATTTTCTTTCCCGAGCGCGCAACCAGACATAGTTTTGAGTCGTTTGTTGGAATGCTTTTCTATAATATTTTGCTTATATGATTAGGCCTATTACTGTTATTGTTACAAAGGAATGCTACTGGTATACAGGGTTGTGTGTATGTATGTATATATATGTTTTTTCATGGTGTTGTGGTGTGACAGTATAGGGATAAGGAGAGAAAGCAAAGGCTCGGTGGAGAAATAAAGCAAAGACCTCTTTCTCTCTATTTACTATTCTGTGAGAGTTCTGGAAAGAGCTGTAGAATGAAAGTTTCCAGCTTTGTCACCCTCTTTTCTGACTTGTCGATGATTTATGATCAAGTGAGTGTAATTGATTTGGATTTACAGATAATCCGTCCAAAAAGTCTCACACACACAACTACACACTCACTTTGTACTTTTGCTTCACGGTTTTCTCTCCATTGGTTCTTTCTTTCAGTATTGTTTCTGCCGCTGCCGCTGTTGTTACCACAGGGCACACAAGAAGAATTCTTCTGTTTTGGCCACAAAAATGCGATAAATGATATCAAACGAAATAAGCACTGGTTAAGCTTTTCCTGTTAACTTTGTTCTACTGCTACACCGATTTCCTGTTTTGTATCCTTAAAGAGAACGAGTGAAAACGGCAAGAGAGAGAGAGAGAGAGAGAGAAAATAATATTTTTTAGCATATAAATTGGTCGCAAAGCAGTGGCGATGATGGCAGTGATGGTGGTCGTACACCATTTCTGCCATACCGCGCGCTGCCGCCACTATACTAGTTTCGCTGGAAACTCCACCCTTTTCTCGTCAAACCTGATCCAAAAATAATCTAAGGGCTTAATATCAAACACTCGCAAGGCGCCATTATTGTGAAAAGGCTAACGAGAGCAATCTTGTCTTAGTTAAGCAAAAGTTGGGTAAAACGATTAAACAAACAATAATTTCAAAGAAAGTTTTCAGCTTTTCAGAACGACATCGACGGAGAAGGGGACGATAAAAGAAGAAGAAAACTTGAACATTTGCATGTTTTTATATTTTACTTTTTCTGCTACTCAAATTTAAGTACTGTGTAGTATTGAGTACCAGCTTCGAAACAACAAGAATAAGATGAAAGCAAAAGGTAGCTTGGAGAAAGTTTCCCTGTGTACCAGTATGGTTCCCTATTGTACCATAAGTAAAAAAGCACCCTCATAATAAAACACCTAGTTTTTTTTAGCGAAATCGATGGAGAATAACCATTAGAGCAAGCTACTTGTCATTTTTGTTCATTAGTTGTTTATGCCTCTGCTGACAATCTAATTTATATACTGTGTATATGTGTGCGTATGAAAAAATTAAAGGAATTGCCACATTTGGAAACGTTGAAGAGAAAAAAATATATACTCCGAAACATTAATGTTATTCCCTGGAGCAGTGTAGGAGTAGCAATGAAAGCAAAAGCAGCATGTGCTGAATATTTATGTGGATGAAATGTCTGGTAAATTGATGAGTTGAGTTGCATGAAATGAAATGAAAATGGGTAAGAGGAAATGTAATTCATTTACAACAGCTACTCCCTTTCTCCTACTAATACCACTACCAAGCGCTGTTGCTGGAGGTGTTGTTTTTGCTGAGCTTTGCATATTTTCTCGTGTTACGTTGTTGAGATTTTATTGTTATAATAATAATAATACATATTATTGTTTCTATTATTACTTTGTTCGTTATTTCTTCCCGGATAGGATGACAAAAAAGGGTTGGGAGTCGATGACGGGCACACACACGCTTAGTAGATATGTACATGCAAACCTGGAGTACTGGAGTCGTGGCACCAGTTTCTTTATAGAAGTGGGAAAGCAAATGATATGAAAATGGCAAGTATTTGTATGTGCAAAAAGAACAGAAATTATTGTGAGGGGTATAAAATAAGCTAAAACTTGGGCACTAGGCTACTCCATCGCATATTTCCGAACGATCAGACAGTTTGAGGTGGCGTGGCAGGGTATGTATTGTGTTGATGTTGAGGTTGCAACCTGAGACTGGTTTACTGCCGCTGCTGCTGACTCAACAACAGCAGCAACGAAAGGGCAGCAGCAGCAACATACACACTCACACAGGAGTAATGAGACTCAGTCAGCCCTTTTCACTTGTTTTTTTAGTCGGCACCCGCGGCACTCCAGTGATTGATGTGTTTAGCCAAGCTGTAAAGTGTATTCGAACACTTCGTTCATAACGTGTTACGTGACTATCGTCCACAAAAAACTTGAGGAGAGAGAGAGAAAAAAGAATCCATTCTGGAAAAATAACAGCGTCGACAACGACGACAACGAGCGATACACCAACAACAGCTTTATGGATGCTGGCGTTGTTTGTGTGCTTTTGCAGTTCGCGTGGGTTTTTTCGCGGAGTTTGTACCCCTATCGCAAAAAGGTCCTGCAGTGTTAACGAAATTTGCTTGTGCCGATGGGATAATTTTTTAGGATTGTTGGCCACACGAGCTGTTACATATATTTATGCTACCTGATTTGCATACACATATTTGACTCGAGAGTTGTGAAAATTTGTACACTTCGTTCCCCAGTCATGGGCATGTCTACTCCTACACAAAAAATTTGCTTTGGGGAAGACGCTGGGGAAGAAGAATATATATTTCAGCACAGCTTTATTTTTATTTTTTTCTCTCTTGGTGAAAAAATGAAAGGAAAAAAGGTTTTCCTGCGCAAGTAATAATAACACAGCGACAACAAAAAATGCATACAGATACGAGGAGATATAAAAGCGAGTACTTTTTCCCGGAATTGTAAAATTGTCCTACTATGTTACAAACAACTAATGTACAACTTCTCTACATAAACACAAATGGCACAAAGTCGCATAAAAAACTCTGTACAAACTGTTTCTTCTTCATACAAATACACACAACTTATGTATATACCTTTGCATATTTATGGGGGAATGGCAGAGGATGGCTGAAAAGAGTGAGTGAAAATCACATATACATACACACATACACACGCAAACAACCGGGCTCACAGCTACCATTTTTCCTTTCACCGAAGCGCATCGAAATTGTAAAAAGAAAAAGTGCCCTGTTTTCCTTTCTCTACTTTGAGCAGCTTGTGTGCTAGCGGAGGAGGTGGATGCGAGTACTTATTACTCTTACTATACTACTCCAACTACAAAAACAACCACGTCCTTCCAAAAAAACGAATGCTATATATCCGACTTTGCTTTATGTTTTGGTATACACAACAGTGTAATAATAATAATAAAACGAGAAAAGAAAAAAATAAAGCATCTTCTCTTTTTTCTCTCTCTCTCTCTCTTTGCTTGTTATAACCATGAACAAAAGCCAAGGGGAATGTCGACAACATCACATGAAAACAGCCCGTAAAGTAACGAGATGGATACAGGCTATTTTACCTAGTGAAACGTTTTTCCCATTCTTACAACTTTCCCTTCATCATCATCATCCTCCACATCCGCGTCTTATTCTTTTTTCTCCTTCCTCTACTTTTTTTTATCTTGCTTTGAGTAATATCCTTTTTTCCTTTCTTTCTCTATTATTTCCATTGCCACTTTTTAAAGAGAAAATGTGCGTACTGCTGTAACTACTGCTGCTACTGTTACTCACTGCTGCATTAGACAGCGAATACTATAACATTTGTATTTTTTTGGTAGTTACAAAAGTGAAATAAGATCTGGTATCAGAGAGAGCTTTTTTAGTTACAAAGACGTGGGATGTTGGGATGCAATTTGTGAAAGCGTGGATGAAATATACGCAAGCTGTACAACTGACGATTACTCTTCTTTTACAACACGTATCGCCACTTTCACCCAAGTTAAGGTTTATACTTGCATACTAATGTTATGTACCTACTGTGAATACATAGGTATTTCTGGATAGCTTGTAAGAATGTCTACGTATCCCGATAAATCCTTCAGATAACTATCACAGTAGTACCAAACCGTCCATTTTACTTATTTTATTATGTTTCACTTTCATATTTAACGTTTCGCAATATAACCGATATAAAGACTAGTAGTTCCAAAGAATATTTATGTATCTACTTGGCTATAACGTTTGAAGAAATTGCATGCATTTTTTTCTTTCTCGCTCTCTCGTCGTTTTGCACTTTACATAGGATAATGCTCTTGGTAAGTGGCAAAAGTCCGGTCGTCCGTACCTTCGAGTACGTCCACACACCAGTTTCCAGTGGGACCTCCTTCTGGTTGCTTTTTATGCGTCTATTCGTATAAAAGTGTAAATATTCTTAGTCCCCCTCACTGTATTATGAAAGAAGGGAAAAGCTAAAAAATCAGCGGGACCTCCTTCTGGTTGCTTTTTATGCGTCTATTCGTATAAAAGTGTAAATATTCTTAGTCCCCCTCACTGTATTATGAAAGAAGGGAAAAGCTAAAAAAAAAAAAGTAAACGAGAGAGAGAGAGAGAGAAAAAAACCTTTGAATCCCATCCTTCTTATTCCTTTTATTTTTTTAAAGTACTGCATTCCTCATAGGGAAATAGACATTCAGAGAGAAATGATGGTGTTTAGGGACTGATGAGTAAAAAGCTGTTATACAGATACACAGACACACACACTGTGTGGCATGGCGTGAGCTTGTGCCTGTATGTGTGCTTGCCATCAGTCGTTCTATCACACTTTTATACTTCACCAAGAGAAAATCTTTCAGATGCTTGTAGGTAGTTTATGTTACATCGACTTGAGAAATGGGCCAAATGTTAGAGCTCATAATACTAACTCCGAGTACACATTCCTTGAGTGAGGAATCCCAAAAAAGCAGCGCCAGAGCGCTGCAAGGTAAAAAGCTTAATAGGAATGTACATGGGGAGAAAGAGATATAGTAACAGATGAGGGCGGATGTTTTGCTAGCGGTGATGGCGGCGCTACGGTGGCATAGTTTGTATAGACTATGGTCTCTTCCGAGAAAGCTCTTTGTGAAAAGAACTACACTTCCAGAGTGAAGGTTTTTAAAGATAGAATGAAATGAAACAGAGCTTTAGCGAATCCCGCTAAACCTTCACTCAACTATGGCTGTTGATCCTTTTTCACTTGCATCTCTCTTGCATTGCACACCAAAAATATAAATATAGGCATCACACCAGCATATACACTCGTAATGTTTGTATAAACCAAAGTAAAAGAAGGAAGGAGGAGGGGTGGTGGGGAAGAGGAGGAAAAGAAGGATGACGACAAAGAGGCTTCTTTTTTAGCTTTTTTCCTCTTCGTTTTCTCTTTCAAATGGGAGCAGCAGTAGTTTTGGGATTTTATATTATTTAACATAACGGTTGAAGAAGTTATACGTGTGTGTGTGTGCTGCCTTCATTTTATAGTTCTACAGCATACCAAGACGATTTAATAGTGATATATGTGCAAACATAACGAAAGCATGACGGTTTTAACCTTACTACGACTACTGCCATCACACACTGTTCACTTTCACTTTTTTAGTGTAGTCCGTAACGAGGCGTGTGTGTATGTCCGGGAGTAAATGTATACGTTTTTTTACTATCGCGCTAACTGTTCTGCTGCAGCGACAGCAGCAGCAGTAGTAGAAGCAACATCAGCTTCCACTAAAAATAAGCTGTTGTACACTTGCTGTCTTTTTTCGTAACGTGTCTATGTGTACTGTTTTTTGTTGGAAGCAGTCCAGAAAAAATTCTCTTCTTCGTTTTCGCCTTTTTCTGCTTTTTTATTAACCGTCCCTCTTACGATTCGTAAGGATGATACACATTTTAGAGTTTTTGTATCGTTTTTTCTCTCTGCCTGATACTGTGTTTGTTGTGGTGAAAGTTGTGTGTATTTATTGCCTGCTTTACAGAAGGAGAGTATATATTGGACGTGAGAAAGCTATTTACAGAAGAATTTTTTAGAGAATTTTATACTCTGGTAGAGAAGTGGTGGAGAGTAGGTAGATATATTAAGAACAGGAAGAAGGGAAAAAAGTGAATGAGAAAAGGAAAGAAGGTGTTGGGCTGTTTTTTGACGTCGTTTTTGACAAGGCTGCCATCAATGAAACCTAGAACAGAAAGAAAGTGTGCCTGACTTGGATGTAGTAGAGGCATGAGTATATGTATGTATATATATAGTTCTGGAATAGCACTGCGGTAAGAATACAAAAAAGTTAAAGTATAGTTGGCGGTACAACTTTTAGATGCCAAAATAAGCAAATGGTTAAATTGAACAATTGAAGTAATGGTTCGTTCAAAAAACGGGAATGTTTAGTACAATTTTTTACCTCTTTTTCTCTCTGTGAAACACTCCATCTTTCCATTCGTTCTCTCTTTCCAAGTTTATCTTATCAACAATGTAGTATACACGGATCTCCGGTTGTGGCTAGACTATTGTGTAATATGGATAAAAAATAAAAACTCTTTGAAAAAAGGAAGAAAGGACGAAATGTATAGCTCTGTTTAGATTCTCTCAGCCCCTTTCTTCTTTTCCTGCTTTGCTATCTCTTTATTTTTTTTCCTTTCCACATTTGCTTCTGTAACCGTAAGAATACGGAAAAGGGTTACAACATGATAGCCTGCAGTAGTGGTAGTGGTAGTGCAAGGAGTTCACACACAATGTATATGTGTACGTCTTTTTATCTGTGTAAAGAAAAGGAAAGAAAGAAAAGCACGAAGAAATTTTGTACATTCAACATTACTGCTTGGAGAATCGTTGAGTGAGGTTACAA
>JAHZNB010002283.1:0-10742 GCA_027744295.1 Callyntrura guangdongensis | reverse complement strand
TTTATTTTGTTCTCAAAATATTTTCACCCCAAAAATTGCATAATTCTGAACTTATGTTGCAACTTATTTTAATAGGTTGATTTTCGTTTTAAAATAAGCGAAATTGGCAGAGCATGCTGTACCTAATTTATGATTTGTAAAACGCCTCCAGAGGTATATGATACCTCAGCTTGAAAACCATCGTGTCTCTCGATTGCTAATCAAGGTGTCATTTGACACCGTCCGGAGACAATTCCACGGAAATAGCAGTTACTTTTAGGGATAACCAAACTTGACACATGATAATTCTACCTGCTGCACTAACTTGGTAATAAATAATTTGTGTACATTTTTGTATGTGTCGTAGAGAAAGCGAAGGGATAATATATCGTTTTAAAGACAGAGTATTTACATTTTCGGCACGTATAATATTCAGCACCAGTTCACCCATTGTATATAATGTTTCGATATTGACGTGCTCCCTAATTACCCGTAGACTAGTAATTACATCTGCTTTCGTGCTGCATCTTCGTAATCGCATTTTTGAGTCACAATGTCAAATGTTTTTTTTAACCTGACTTACTATAAATTACCTTACTCGCTCACAATATGAAGCTTTGTATTTGTATTGTCTAAACAAGCTTTTAAAGGCTTGATGATGAGGACGACCTTGTCCGATCTATGAAACGCACCATGCAATGCAGCAGGCTTAAAATGAAGTAGGGCATTTATGATTCTTTTCTACCAGGATGACTACGCTTTCTAAGAATTTTTCATTTGAGAAACACTTCATTTGAGTTTGCTTAGAACACCAAAATAATATGAAGATGTTCTAGTTTAACAGAAGAATGAACAAAAGTACAAAAATATATGCATATATACATACGTTCACCAATACTGCACTGTCATAATGAGCTTCAGTACCGCTACAGTACAGTTAGCGGTAATGTTTACTTTTTCTCAAGTGGTCAATTACCTACTACAAAATTGAGTTGAGCTTGAGACATATACACCCCAACGCGACTTTTTTCACTTTCGTTTCCTAATCCTCATGTCACTGACACAGTCCATAGGTGTAACCTAAAATGGTTTTACAATAAACATCACTTGATCATGCACTGGACATGGACAGAGCTGCATGAGAAATTGCCACTAATGACACAATTGACTCGACTGACTGGGTGCAGGTGCAATTTATCTGTCATGCAACCTTTTGCAGAGATGCAGTTAGAGTTAGCCACACCGTGACTATCTTTGTCTCCGGCAATCTCTCTCTCTTTATATGTAAGTGGCAATTTCTTTTATTCTTGATGCTGGGTACACGTAAAATTTCAAGATAAGTGCATAATAGTGCTGAGATAGCACACAACACGACATGCCCACTAGCACACATTATAGAACTTAAAAGTAGCATTACTCATACTGTTACTTTGTTACACATTCATCTAGTGTACACGTTTTATATTTACTTCAATACTAACCGTAGATTCAAGATCAAGACCCAAAGTCTTTACTACACAACTTACGTGATCAGAGGAACACCAATCATTATTTGCGCCTTTCTTTCAGAGTAGTACAATTTTGTATTCTTCTAACATGCAAGCAAGCAGTCTAACAACTAACAACGATATTAAAACAAGAATGTAAACTTGAGAGAAAAAACCTGAGACCGTTTATTTTCACCACAGTGTACACAAATTGGATAATATACTCCAAATTAAGTAGTATTTTATCTGATTACTTATTACAACAGTGCACTGTGCATTATTATTTGACATGCGACGACCAAGAAACGGAACGGGTTTTGTCTATTTTTTTACCAAGCTAACCGAGATTTACGTTAATCTTGTATGCTTTTGTATTTACACTTAAAAACTTTATTCACACTTGCCCCAGTGCAGACTGCACCTGAATTTATAAGGAAAATTTTACGTCTCATTTTACATGTAAATGTGTGTTTTTTAGTAAGTAATAACAATAACAACCTACCTGGGTAAGTGCAATAGCGTATATAATGCTTCTTCTTCTTCTTTAGAGCTTTAAAAATGCATGGTATTATATCTTCTGCTTCTGCATACTTAACATTCCTTGAGGTATTACACCTTAAACCAGTAAAACCTTACATTACTTGTACGCATGTAAAGAAGCCAGTTGTCTTCATTTGGTTTCCTTTCCGTAAATTGTAAATTACATTATATATACCTACTCGACTCGTACAAGCACAAACATACACCATGGTACATTGTTTTCATTCCAATATACTTCATCGTCCATGTAAGATCTTAACTCTTAAAACGCATACCATTTTTATCTGGGGTGTTTTTGTTGCTTCATTACTGTGAGCACTTTGGGGGTAACAGTCTAAACTTTAATATTTTGCTAGTATCACCGGTATAATTATAATATAAAATATTACAAATTTTTCTTCTCCTTAACCCTGTGACCCTACGGTGCTCACATTCAGGATGACCATCCCCTTTAAATTCTACGTTTAGTGTCACTCGTTTTCAAATATCTCATAACTTATCCCACTTCTTCTTACTTATTATATACATGGTGAAGTCGTTGGCAATTTTATTTGCAACAACACCAGTTTTCTTGAATCCTTACCTGATCCTGCGTGGTAATGTTTCAATGTTTGCACATTCCTCATATAACATTCTCAAAACTCATAACTGAATAATAATATGCATCCATATCCCTTCGCTTTCCTCGACAGCTAATTTATTCCTGTTTCAGTTTCACTGTCATTATTTCCCTCTCAAATACATTAATATTTATGTGCGTGCAATGGTTCAGGACTTAATATTGTGTGGCATTGGATGGATCAACAACCAGTAAACCAAAGACCCTATTTCCTCAGCGGTTTCATTTATCCTTAAGATTTTTGTAGTAACCTTTAAAATGTCCATTGAATTTTATTCTACGTGTTTCATTATTCTTGCGTCTTTGACTAATTACTCATATCAAAACAGAAACAAACCCTCATCCTTTTCACTCATGCTAATCCAAACAAAAAAATCAAGACATATTGACGCATTTTTAATGAACATTTTTACACATTAATCTTTTCTGTTTTTTGACGTTGGAGAAGGAGAAGGACGTATGACGTACTGCAGCATAAACGCACATGAAGGCACATGGCACCTAATTACCTACAGGGAATGACAGGTGCGTTGAAGATCGTCTTTGATCTTTGTGGGGAACTTGTACAAAGAAGCTCACATCATGTGGCTAATGGTTTGGAAACTGCGGCTGCTAACGCACCACACCAGTACAATGCGGTATTCGTTTCCTCGTTTAAAAAAGGAAAGCCGACTTATATACGATGAGTAAGAAAATTGAATCATAGAAGTCTTGTGCGTATGTTAAAAGTTATATTCAATCAGTGCGAGATGCCCAAGCTAGGAAGCTAGTGAACACAATCAGCAGCGGTGGTATAGTACACTCGTTCCCCTTCCTTTAGATGATTTGTGGTGTGTGAAATGTGGTTTATGAAACTAGAGCAATATTTTGTTAGATGAGACCAAGAAGCTGATGAAAGTAGTCGGGTACGGAGTAAAGAAATTTGTATTGAAGTAAGATAAAACGAGATTTCCTCTCAAGCGTCTCCATTCAGTAGCAGTAGCACAAAGCACCTACTGTCATTTTATCTCTATTGAAAATCGAGAGCAAATTATAGGCATCCTTCTAGTTTCTCTTATCCTGTAACTGATTGTTTTACCATGCATATGACGATAAGTATGATCGAGGTAAAATAATATCAAGTAGGTAAAATAATCTGCGGACAATCTACAATAGATCATCAATCTATGAACTTAGGTAAGCATAAACGCGTGGGCATACATTCCATAAACCGCTTTTTGAACTTGATGATCGATTGGTTGGGTTTTACAATGACATTAACAAGGACACGCCTGAAAACTTGTAATTTGCGCATAGTTTGATCTAACCGGAAAGTGTACATGTACATTTCAATTTCTACTAAAATAGTTGTAGATAATTATTATTTACACAGAATCGTAGACTGAAACTATTTTGAATTTTTGAATAATAATAATGTATATTTATCAGAACAAAAATCTCCAATAATTTTATTGTACCTTTCTAGGCACCGACCAGCCCTGTGAACTTTACTTTTTATCTGACCAGACAAGGGAAATTACGAAATCATCTTTAACATCATGACACTTTCATATTATTCTGAACATTAATTAATGTCTTATAGTCAACTTATCAGGTCTCTGCATTGCCAGTTTGTGTTATTTCTGCTTTCCATCCATTCATTCCAACCTGATTTAAATCATATTCAGTGAGAGTACAAAACATTTTCCTTTTGTTTATCCCTTTCCTTACTTGATTACATTCAACGCTAACAGTTCTTTAGCGGTTTATCCATTTTCCAAAACATTTTAATTATAAATTAATAAGCACAATTCATAGTAGTGCTCAACTTTGCAAGCGTTTGTGTGTGTGTGTGTGTAAATGTATGTCTGTAGTAAATCTTTGAATCTCAGTTCTTTAGCGATTTATCCATTTTCCAAAACATTTTAATTATAAATTAATAAGCACAATTCATAGTAGTGCTCAACTTTGCAAGCGTTTGTGTGTGTGTGTGTGTGTAAATGTATGTCTGTAGTAAATCTTTGAATCAATGTTTTTGTGAATAGACGAGGAGAACACACGGGGAGAAACTCGAGCAGAATACTAATACGCTGAATTAATGAACTTATACTCACCGACAACATTCGGTTTATAACATACCTAACTTTAAATCTAAATAGAGGGAACGAGGTGAGATGATTATTAATTCTATCGTGTCTAGCAGCGATGGGGTCACGTACATTGTATTCCGCCGATATATGAGTAATGATAAACAATGAAGAGTATGAAATATCAACATGGATTCATTGGATATAATATAAATTTGTGTACACACATACACTTATATACCTCCACAGTCTTTCTGTCAAACAGGCTCATATTATGTTGGTGTGGATGCTTTTGCGTTCTGAAAGACAGTCTTTTACTTACACTCTCTCCTTGTGAGAGCACCAATTCTCAAGCATAACAACAACAACAATAATAATAATATCATCATATACATATAAGTTTATGGCAATAATAAAAAATGGTCGGATTATTACGACCAGCCCATGGGAAGATGATGGCCAAACCCATTTCTAGATGAATCAAAATAATTATTCACGTAAGGTAGGAATTTATGAATGTTTTGAGCCTGAATAGTTGACTTCAATATAGAAGAAGAGTAGGTTTACGACAACAGAGTTCTTTCATTTGTGGCTGAAGAGAAATGGTGTTGTTTTCTGGTGATAGTGGCGATAAAGGTGGGTTTATTATACGTACCTCTGTACTGGTACCACATTTCTTATTATCCTGCATGCTTGCATGAAAACCACTGCTAATATCACCTTTTGCAAAGCAACAAGTTATTTCTCCTAACCAAAATATTTTTTTTACATGGGTCGCTATATTTTTGTGCAGCTTACTTTAAATGATGAATGACGAACTATGCAAGTTTTGTGTATGAATGCATTTATTGAGCTGCAACTGCAGTTTTTAAAGATATCTGCTTGTCTAAATGTTGAGAGAGAAGGAAGTTCTGAGCATCGGTTTTGTGATGGTGTGTTATCTCATGTTAGTGTACAATTTTAAACAGTTTTTAACGGCGACATGGTTTATGGTATACCGTACAGATAAAAATAAAAAGCTGTTTATTTTTAATTGACTTTATAAAGCTCTCACTAGGACGGTTATATTTTTTGTGCAGCTTACACTTTAAATGATGAATGACGAACTATGCAAGTTTTGTGTATGAATGCATTTATTGAGCTGCAACTGCAGTTTTTAAAGATATCTGCTTATCTAAATGTTGAGAGAGAAGGAAGTTGGACCTTCTGAGCATCGGTTTTGTGATGGTGTGTTATCTCATGTTAGTGTACAATTTTAAACAATTTTTAACGGCGACATGGTTTATGGTATACCGTACAGATAAAAATAAAAAGCTGTTTATTTTTAATTGACTTTATAAAGCTCTCACTAGGATGGTCCACCGCAGAAGAAACGCAGCAAGAAGAAAGTAGAAGAAAATACTTGATCTACTATTTCTCATAAGGTTGTCTGCCTACGGCGACATTGGAGTCTACCCAGTTCAAATTATTACGACCACTCTCTGCCTTTGCCGCTTCTCCGTCTCCAAGATGAGTTATTGCCAGCATTCAATTCAGAGTGCATAAAATGGCATTTCATCTCTATTAAATGATCGTACGTTAGCAATGTTAAGTGCGGGTCATAACTTGAACGGGTGGCTCTGTAATTTACCTAGCTGGAGGATAAATTGTGTACCTCCCACATTTTAAATTTCATAAAGATTTATATGGAAGCCCCTTTCCATATATACTATGACATACATTGGTTTTAAAAAAGAGAAAGCAAACAGGTTGCTCATCGATTGCTTTTAATTTACTGAATACCAGATATTTACTACGTGTTCTTCTACAAAAAAATACAGGTAAGAAATTGACTTACTTTTAGCTTCTGGGGATTCATCAATGAATCCTGGATTATCATACGCAAACACTTTGCCATCGCCTGCACCCGTCGTGCCTCCGCCATCCTCAACTATAACTAGGTTATGGAGGCCTGAACCTGTTGAAGAAAAAAAACATTAAATTTAACAATCGTTTACAAAATTCTCACCATTTGACAATTAAGAATTAAAGCCTTCAATTCAAGATAGTACATTATTATTGTAGCATGTGCATATTTTCGGCATCCTCCACGCATACTCAAATAATTCATGCATATTACAGGCATTGAAACCACCTCATTGTCACATCTATCATGTTTTATTATTGTTATTACAAAGTCTACCTCTTTTACTTATTTTATTCATGTAGGAAGGTGCCAGCATACAGGAGAATGTCTGCAATTTTTGCGTATTTTAATGTGCAGCACAATAATAATAACAACAATGAATGAAATGCATTATAAGTTGGTCATGATTCGGTGATATTATTTGTCATAATTATGGTGATCATCACATCATTACTCCTTTTTCTACGCAAATGCATTGTGATCCCCCTTCTTTGGTTAACATTAAAAGAAAAGGCAGATGATGGCGGTTATGACGATCCGACAATAGTTTACACCTATTATCTGCATTGTGTTCTTCATCGCCATCATCAAACGGTGTAAGATTAGGTGCAATAATCGTAAAACAACAATGGAGTGTGTGACAGGCTCCACCGCCTTCTCAAATGATTCGTGTGATTCTGTTTTCAGCACCATTATCATTATTTTTTAAAGCTTTGTTGGCAGTATTCTTTATAAAACTACTCTGCTCTGTAGATTTTGATTTATGCAATTATGCAGATGAAGAAAACTCACAAGTAAGCCAAGACGTAAAGAAGTAGCAAACTGCTATACAATCTGAATTATGGAGTATGAAGCCTGGGAGTAATAAAAGAAACAAACAATGGAATTAGAAAGAGATAATGTATACTGTCATATTATGGCACATTCCTTTCTTCAATTTTACAAAGTCTACATAACATGGCAAGGCAAGAGTGACTATATAGTGGCTTGGTAGGGCAGGATAAACCTTCAAAGGTAAAATGACAAAATCTTGCCGTTTGATTTTAAATGTGGACATTCAGCGTTTTTTATCCTTCCATAAAAATATGCTGCAATATAGTAGGCGATTTTCACTAGTATTAGAATGGAATGTAATATATCCACAATGCTGTACCATCGTGCCAAAATAGTAGCTATTTTCCTAGTTTTATAATCATAACAAAACATTTTGTTGAGACGAGGACGAGACAGTGACACGTCATTATAACTTTCATCCGTGCTTGCCACACTGCATTGGGCGACAAGTGTTTAAAATGACAAGATGGTGAGAAAGCAGAGATGTATGACAAGTGGAATCTTCATTGAAATAATTGCTACGCGGCCACTGAATAGGGAGTGCTGTACGAAAACTATTACTGACTGTACTAGCCTATGTGCACGTGACATTATTGCATGGAATAAATGTTGTTATTACACACACGTGACAAATGAAAGCGCTGGTGTAGAGTGCTGTCCAAAAAAAACTTTCTTAATCTCTTAAACTAACGAATATTATGCAAATGAGTGCATTTAGAAGATACTAAATAAATATCTGAAATTTAAACAAAAACTTTAGTGCAATCGAAGTGCTAGGGTTTATTTCAAGAATGACACACATAGACATATGTAGTAGGGCAGAATAACAGACAATGTAATGACTGATGCCGGTAAAAACGTAAATAAAGTTCTATTATTCTGCTGTTCAGTTCTTACTATTATTAATTAGATAATAATTAATAGGCGTACTAGCAAAATGCGTGTTTGGTATTGTAATTATTATGACTCAGGACAATTTTGGGCAAAATGATAATTTCTATTGCAAAAAAAATTGTATGGGCAATGCTTCTCAACTTAACATGATTCATTCTCACTTCGCTGTTGTAATATACATACAGCTTAAAATCATTGAATCGACCAGCAGAGAGATCTATCTATAGATATACATCATTAGAGAGAGATATACTCTCTTCTTTTACCTAATGAAATTCAAAAGATAGATGTTGGGAAAAAATGTTTTGAAAGCTTGTTAACATGTAGTAACGTCTACATATACATGCGGTAAAATTTTTGTAATTAGGTAATTATGGTTAATTGTCTCAGCTATACGCTACACTCATATTCAAAAGATGGATGTTGGGAAAAAATGTTTTGAAAGCTTGTTAACATGTAGTAACGTCTACATATACATGCGGTAAAATTTTTGTAATTAGGTAATTATGGTTAATTGTCTCAGCTGTACGCTACACTCATAAATGTGTTGTCAGTGATTTGACACACAAGTGTCAAAATTACTTTAACGAGAAACAAATTACCTTTAATGTAATTAAAATTACTCAATCCATTTGTACGACACTACTGCATTTTCATTCACATGTGCTTTTGTTTGCCGATTGCGTGAGATAGCCTGATAGCTTAAGATTTTGCTCAGATGCTATATGTTATACGATATTATCTTGTAGGCTTGAATGATTGTTTTACATCTTTAAGATGGCAAGAAACAAAGCAATAAATGTGCTTTCTGACAACTTTCGGAGAAGGTGATCAGATCAAGCAAGTGAACAAAGCAGAAATTACACATACTTGTACATAACCATGTAGTAGTCTACTAATAAACATTTCTATGAAACAATATAGGTAAATCTGCATATGTTGTTGCTTCTACAATTTGTCGATCATTCCCCATACCTCACGCAGGTATCTAATTACATATTATATGAAGAAGTTCTCAACAGTTGATCAGTCCCACTCATTGTCTGTCAATGTGTAAGTGTATTTCTCTACTTATGGGACAAAATAATATATGGATACTGATTATTACCTGTATTTAATGTGCAATGTATGTTTTATGCGTACATTATCTTGTGGAAGAAGAAGTCACACATATACGTATCATTATAGCGTGTTTTCTGTAATATCCTTTTTGGTTCTTTTAATGTGCCTTTATAAGAATGCCAGCGGCAAAATATGTACGATTTATAGTGAACAAAAGAATATACATTTGTTGTGTTGTTGGGCAGTTTTTTTGGAAGTAATAGACAAACGGGTAGACACCCAAACCTTTGTTATTTGTGTAGGTATATGCGCATGAAGATTAGTTTGTGTCGATGTGATTTTTTTGTCTGTAACCTACATCAATAGAGTAATCCAACAAATTCTCGCGTGCTCAGTCTACCTACCTTCTTTTCGGAAGAGCGCAACTACTCAAGCAGTATTTCAGTCATGTCATGTAGGTAAGTTAACTCATTTGTTACTATCATGTGCGATTGCTTGCAAATGTCTATTTTCCATTGGCTTGATATCCCCTGAACACGAAGCTGATTTAGGTGTGATACGCGGTAACTCTGGTTTTGTTTCTAGTTAAAAGAAAGATCTCGTTAAGAAAATGGACTGCAATCTCATATCGTCAGACATGCGATTGCAAGAAAGTTTTTCGTCATGCAAGCACTGTGGAATCGTATCTTGATGTATATTTTTTTTCTCCGAGAGCGCGAATGTGTGTGGGCAGGTGAAAATTTACGAGATTTTTGGGGAAAATGGCAGTAATGGATGGAAATGGGAACGTCGAATGTTTGTCAATACGTACATACATCCTTGAAAATAGAACAGAAAAAAGTAAAATTAATTAACAAGTTCCTATAACTTATAACACCATTTTGCAATTTATTTAGAACCATGGCCCGATATATATATTTATGGACGCCAATTTCACCTTTTGCCAGTAAATAGAAATACTTTATTGTAGAAAAAGCAAGGAATTTAAACTTTGTCATCTAATGCTTGTATTCTAAGAGTACTACTCTTATTGTAAAAGTGTGATGTGTAACCAGTGTCGGACAGTAGAATGCAGAAAATGTTTCATATTACAATATACCATCAAATTACTGATCAAAGAATAACCTCGTTGGTCAGTCAGAATTCAAGTATGACTCTACACATGAATTATTATTATTATTGGTTTAACGACCCATTTTAAAAACTTTTTTGAAGGTCATCCAAATGAGTAGACATTTTTAAAGAAACAGACTACCAAATCTGGAGAAACCAATTATTCAAAAGTAAACATAAAAAATGTAACATCCCACTTTGCAGAGCATCTTCGTTTTCATCTATACTCTAAAAAGCTATGG
>JAHZNB010002282.1:0-25975 GCA_027744295.1 Callyntrura guangdongensis | reverse complement strand
GCATGATAATAATGCTTATACCTAGTCGATATTCCTCCCTATGTTGCATGGGTCATGTTGGTAGGGAGTACCACCAGCCACCAGTACAATAGTGATATTATGAAAGTTGTAAAAAAAATTCTGTCAATTGGAGTGAAGGCATCGTTATGTAACGAAGCCGAGTAAACGCTACAATTTACTATACCACTCAATAAACGACTGTTTTCACTCTGAGCGAAATGTCTATGTCTGAGCGTCTTCCTTAGCTTTCTTGTTGCCAACTGTCTCAGCAAAGCTTTATCTTGTCAGATGGAGATGCAATATCTTGAGACCGGAAAATATCCGCGTTAACAAAACGGCAGTCTTTAAAGGCACTGCAGAAAAGCGATTCAAAACAGAGAACGCTATTACTTTTACGATTCCCTGCTTATAACTACATGTACTACGAAGCTGCCAACTCTCAAGTGGATTGCGAATTGCTTTCATCCGGTAGGATTTTTTATAGAGAAAAGTACTTGTTTTTCAATAGCATTTAACATTTTAAAACACTACTAATAAAAAAGTAGACATGTATGTATAGTATGTATTATAGTTTAATCAGCCCGCGCATCAGCCATTCCGCTGTAAACGCCTTTTCATGGCAAATTGCAACAGAATTTCTGGGATTGACGATGTTTTATTAACAACACCTTGAAGATTGCGTAAGTTAATACTTTCTTACAGTGAATTGAGCAGAGGTAGTAAACTATTTTTCTTAGTTATGAAAGCACTTTGAATGAATATACCTAGTTTGCGATTTTGCTGTAATGACGTTGTGTAAAATTTCACCATTCAACTCCTCCTACGACGCTTTTACTACCTACTTTACAATTAGATATACATTACCTAGCTGGTGTATCCCGTAAGGATGATTTTATGAGAGCATATAAAACCAAAATCTAAACAATAAATCTACTATTTTGTCTATTTAGTTCTATTTACAGCGTTACATAGTCGACGGTTTGTTGTTCATTACAAGAGATCTTATAACAAACTTTAAAAGAATGTTAAAAATTAATTAGTGCACTTCAGTATCAGATGTTAATTGCTTTGATAAGAAGTTGAGCAGGTGTCAAACGTTTACATGTGAAATGAAGCAACCGAAGTAAAAAGAAAGTAAAGGGTGGCATCAGAAACCTAGCACGCAATTAATTTTGTACACTCTCCACATTGAAAAAATAAATCTCTTGCTTTTCCCCATATAGAAGCTCCTATTTGCTTGAATTTCATCCTAATGACCTTGATTATTAACTTGAGCAGCAAAGTGAAACTTTTTGTTGACTAACTAATTAGTAACTTCTGTGAGCTTAGAAATACCCCCACTTACCAATGATCCGACGACCAGCACCAACGGCAATAATAAGGACCACCAACAATGGAAGAGGGATATGATTTCATTTCTTGGTCAAGAGCGCATAGGTATTCAAATTGTTATTATTTTTGAACGTCAGCGTGGGTTAGCAGGCCAACCCACTTGTGCTCTAATTAAGCATCAAATTTCTATAATTGTCCCTGCTGGCTAAAAGAAAACAGTAGGCCGCATTTGTAACAACAAAGTCATTCCTTAGATTAAATACGAATATACACATATGTATGTGTATACGCGTTCTGTCTATGATACAGTTTTGCTTCTATTTGCGTAACGAACAGCCAGTTTACTACATCTCAAGAATAATGATAATGAGCAATGGCTTCCTTTCCCTTAAGTATATTCTGTTCTATTGTACGGAATATTGCCAATTCTGAGGTGAGTCTGTTTTAAGAATTTTGTCAGCATTTAACCTTAATTAGGCTGCTGCGTTGGTTGAACAGTTATATTTGTATTACGTCACAACGGAATTTTAATCAAAGCAAATTAATTCATACTGAACCGAAAAACTGCCTATATGGTTTTTAGGGAGTTAATCCATTCTAATGATGATGATCATCATCATGTGAAAAAGCATGGGCTGACATTTGTAAAAATGACGTGCTAACGACGACGGCTTAATATAACTCTGCAACTAGAAGCTGCGCTTTATCACACGGTCTTTAAAATAATCAACAAGCTATTTTTTCGTTTGAAAAGATGAAGCGGAAAGTACGTGAACAGTTTTGACGATAAGATCACGAGGAAAGGCACAAGTCCAATCACCTTACAACAGTATACATGTCATGCCAAGTAACTAATAAAATGATGAGTGATGGACAGATTGCTGCCGGCTGAAGAGGATTGAAAGAAATGTGCAGATATAGCAGGTAGTGGGCTGCAATTCTATCCTGACTGACTTTTTGAAAATGTGGTACAAACAAATAGGTAGCTTACTTTATAATGCAATCAAAAGTAGGCAGGCATAATGCAATGAAGACTGAAGTGTGTACCGTATTCGCTCTAAACAAGGCTGTATCAAAAAATACTAATTTATTTTGCTTTATAATTTGACATCGTTTTATTAAAAACATTGAAGAAGATAGAGACCAATTACCTTTACGGAAATCATAAATTCAGTAATATGAAATAGTCAAAAAGTATTACGTTACGTTTCATTTTAACATCTGGTATATTAAAAGTTTTTGCACCATTTAAAGGCGACTTTAAAACTAGAGAGTTGTCACCTCTAATTAATTTTAGAGACAATACGGTACATATTCCTTACGTGTACACGGACGTGTGGAAACGTTAAAAAATAGCAAAGGAGTAGCACACTTCTGTGGAGAAATATTAGACTGTTATATTGTTCACATTCAAACTTCAACCATGTAATATTTTAACACGATCAATCGGTTATCTTTCAAAAAATCATCATCTTGATCTTGCTCACCATCAAATCAACTTGATTGGAGCTTCGTTAGATTGGTTACGAAAATTTCGCTGATTGAGCTGAAACTTGGCATATATATGCAGAGAAAGATTTACAGTTTGATTTATTTTACTCTGGACCTAGAGAAATAAGGAAATTGACAAATTATATGCGAAATGTATACTCAAATAATTCTATAGTCAGGGTCATGGTATTGTCATAAATACATTGATTTCATGGACGATTATTCACAATGTTGAATATCCGTAACATATTTTAGCCTTGCACCACTGTGTGTAAAAAGAGTCAAATATATGACGTATAAAGAAAGAAAAAGCTATCGTGAACAATAATCGCACTATGTCATCAACTTCAGGAAAAAGCCTGTATATTCATTGTGCTGTACAGTTGTACACCAACTCTGAGAGCCAAAACGTCTTGTTCTTGTTAGGTTAGAAATTTACTTTTCATGTCATCTGCTTGTTGGCTGGCAGCTTTTATAAAATTTCTTCAAAGCAAATGCGTTCTAACTTTTGGGTATAAATTGTAAGCAGTATTATAATGGCTTTCCTAGCTTTTTACTGATTTCTCTCTCTCATTTTTGCTATCAAAGGGGCTTTTGATTGACTGTTTCCTACACACTGATTTAAAACCACGTTTCATTGTCCTAAGGAGGTTACTGTTGTTGTAGGGGTTTAAGAAACGATAGGAATCAACCATTTTTTTCTCTACGAAATTCACAAGTCGTGTGTTGTACAGGTCTTAGAAATGAAGAGTCAGACAAAAGCTTGTAAAGCGATGAGTTGTTTCAGTCAACGCAGACTTTATTAACTGCCCTAAAGACTATAAAGAACACACAATGAAAATGTATGAACGGGTAAATCGGTAGTGTGTTTCTGTTTTAACGGTCTTCAACTCTGTTAAGAAATGCATCCGTATGTACATTCTAACGGCTGCATATGTTAATCGCAATAAAGTACATACACACAATTTAGTCGAAACCAACAACGATTTTTAAAAAAGTTTACTTTAACGCCGACTCAAATTTAATGTTTAATTTCATACGTCGTAAATTTAAAATAGGTAGTATAGGAAGTATTGCTAATATATATTTATACAAATTCACATGGGCATCGCGGTGTTTTAAAATTCTCGCTTTCCATGAATCGATAGATAAGCACAAACAGTAGTAATTAATTTCACGTTACAACGGATCGACCTTCTACAAACACCCCAGCCTATACACACGCCGACAACAACTTAACCAAAATCGTTTGTGGTATTTTGATATCTTGGTTTATCGATTTAATATACGTCATATCATGTATACTTGTACATATGCTCATTTTGGTAGCACAATAAATAAATTGAATAGGTACTCAAGAAATGACTGACAGCATTTTAATCAATTGTGTAGTATTTTGTTTTTGTGCAAATAGGTTCTTATCATAATACAAAATCATTATGTGTATAATAGTCAGCAAGTGCTACATAATATTATACTCATGCAAAAAGACAAAAACTTACGTAACAAACAAAATATCAACAAGTTTCTTCAAAATCTGACAGTTGTGTCGCAAACATTCTCACATTTGGTTTTAAATTCAACAACTTGCTACGTACGATAATGAATAAAATATAACGTAACATTCCTCGACATATCCCACTCCATCACCGGCAGAAATGTGTGGGTCTCTTTCCGAAATTCAATGCAATTTGTTAATAACACGAGAACATTTTTTATATTTTCCCACAAAATAGCCTTGCAATGTACCTATTACCTAAAATCGTTACACATAGTAAAAACTTTCCTACAACATGCCTTACTATTCTAACAAACGAAATTAATACAAACTTACAATAAGAGGGAAAAATTAAGGGATTCCTGAGTTTTAAAAAATATTGCGTTATCAAACAAGTTTAATGAAAGCCTATATTTAATCCGATCAACTATGAGTTCGCTATGTGATAAAGGGGAAATGCTTTCCATAAAATAGGAACCTATTCGCATGCACATACATTTAAAATTAAGTATTTTACACACACTTAACTTTTATAGGTATGTGTATAATACGTTTTTATTTGTGCAGGTCTTACGATTTAATCAGAATGGTAATCATAACCCTGTGTATAGGATGCGTCTTGACAAAACAACCTGTAGGGTGATTTTATATGAAAGATAAATACATGTATAGCTATAATAGCTGTGTTACGTTCGCGTACATCTCGGAAATTTACATAAGCTTTTTGCGATGTTCATATTATTATGAACAATACTCTATACTACAGACAGTCTTAAGTCTTGGTTGTTATCTGTCTGGTACAGAAATTATATTAGTTTACGTACTGCGTAGCGTACGTATTGTGAATTGTGCATTATCCACATAAAAGTCTCATCATCATCGATTATTCTCATTAGACAACAGGTCGCTTCATATCAATCACAAAATCACAAATTAGTTCACTTTTGATATGAAACGGAACTAGTATCCGTAACGTTTTTACTGCACAACTTGCCGTGTATTTGTGCGGTTGCATACAAACAGCGGTCGTTGTGTAGGAGGTTATAATGTGTTTATCGCAGTAAAATTACTGACATTATCAATATCAACAAGTGTTCATTAGCACGCGAGCGAATATAATCACTGCCTAGAGCAAAAGTAAGTTTTATGTACATTCATACAACCGCGTGTAGGTTGTAGGTACAGGTGTGTTGCATGATGGGCTGCACACACAAGTCTCCCAAAGTGAACGAGTGGGAAGTGGAAATTGCACTTATGGTTAGCTTTACGAACAACGGCCTTCTCTCTTTTACATAATTCATTTTCTCTATAATTTTCCTTGCGATGATGGGTTAAGAGTATCACTTGAAACTGAAATGATTACCTATTAAAGCCTTTCTGCTGTAAGTCCGTTCGTTTTGCCCATTTCCTCGTACTATATTTATTATTGCGTATACTTTTGACTTTGTTGCTTCCACACGGTTGCTACCGCTGTGTGGATAAGCATCATCTTTACTCTGCGCTACTGTCGACTTCCTCAAACCCCAGCTTTAATGTTTCCTTCCGGTCAAGTTAATACTTAATACGACGAAGAAATACATATTGTGCATCACTTGCACCAGTGTAGTGCACTGCACAAAGTTGCATAAGATATTCATATTCATAAACAACTGACATTTATGCCAAGCAAGGATATCTGTAGCCTGTATAGCGTGCCTGCCAGTTGTTACTGAAAAGGGTCGCTTTAAAACGGGTTCAAAAATTGTCAAAAGTAATAAAAAATATTATTTTCGTAAAATTGCAACAATTAAGCTTGCGAACAAATTAACGATAATGGTGCTGATGATGATGACGATCATGGTGCTTTAAAAAATTTAAACTACACGTAAACCTAATTGTACTAAAAACGGTTGTGTACAATTATATTGTTTTCTCTCGGTGCAACTGCTTGCTTCATGTATTTGCACAACTGAATCTTAGCTAAACTATACGAAACCTCAATGGGGTCTATTTGTAACAGTAATTTAGGCATGAATCGTGTTGTCTATTCAATCAATAAAACATCGTTACCATTTATCCAAGTTTAATGACTTCTTGATGCTTCAGTGACGGAAAACCGTCATCGTTCATTCTTTGAAGAAGCCAGTCGAATAAAACTCTTGCATGTTGCATTCCATTTATGTTTTTTTTCTCTCGAAAGAATCTTTTCTAGGCTGCTTCTTCATCCAGTACAGTACACTTACACTGTACACCTTCATCGTCACCGCAAGTGGTAAGATACGGAATAAGATTTTTTAAATAAAAAATATAATGTAGCCACAGGTGAGCTCTAGACATTTATTATGCAAGTGTATACAGTTCATTATTCTTATTATTCGTAAAAAAATATAACATCTTGACTTTGCATCTTTTCATATTGTAGCTTCATTTTCCCTTTCTTCTCGTTTCAAGCTCTGCTAGCTTGGCACATCAGGCAGGTTGACGAAGTGTCTTCCTTTTATGCACATATTATAACGTATTTATACACTAATGTGCTTTTGTACAAAGTAGAAAGGATTTTCTCAAGTGGATAAGGGATTTTTTTTACCGTCATCATCATGAAGGCATTTTTGTACTTTATTCTCCTGAAAAGATTTGCAAGTGTGGAGCAGAGAAACAAGTGAGGCGTGCAACCGTTTGGTTCCGTTTGACAGCACAGAACAGGTAGATCACCGGCGTACAGCTACATTTTATGGAGTTCCATGCGTGTTTTGCATATAAACATATACCACCATCAACACCACCGCATAATTATGCTCGATTTTTTCTTTAACATCTTGCGTGTTTCGATTGCAATGAGGGGACTTTGTGTGCGACGAAACAAGAAATTCAAAATTTTGTTTTGTAATGTAGCGGTAGAACTGATTCTTTGTGATGTGACAAAATAGACATTGTAACTTTGTAACCTTTCATGCTTCCTCCTTTACCATTTTGCAGAGGAAAATGCATGGCACTTACTTGCCACTGTTTTTTTTGTGCAAAATGTTACACTCGATGTTATTGTTTTTGAATGTTGTGTAAGTAAGTACAATGTTCACTGCCTACCAATTTGACTATATTTGACGATGCCAATAAGTCGAAATCTTTTAAAAAGTTCGTAACTGAAGTCGTTTGCTCAGTAGCCCATGAAGTAGCAACCTCACCTGTAAGGCAAAGTCTGACACTTTTCTACGGTTTAATTCGTTATTATCGAAAGGAGTCCTGTTAAGAAATAGACTGTTACATAACCAGATATATATATAGATACCGATTCAACGTAATTATCTCGATCGCAATTATGATGATCTTGATCTCCTATCCCATCAGTTGATTATGTAATGCTTAGGGCTAAAATAATGTTTCGGTTAAAGTGACTGAAATTATTACTTTTTTTGTTTAAAGATCAAATCAAAATGATCCCGTTTAACTGTGTACCACGCACTTTTATACACTCCCGCTGTTTAATTAATGGTTACAAATTTTAGCCATTATTAGTATCAATGGCTCATGTGTTACTATTTTCACATTTTTTAAAATAACGGTTTTGAAAGTTGATTAAGGATTCGTTTTAATAATTTAATCTCCATTTTACAACACAAATCATTTAAAGTTCAATGTGAGAACCATGCATTTTTGGTTAAGACTATGAGCCATATATGCATTTAACTTTTATGGCATCCGTAGGTAACTTTCCCAACATTCTCCATTTCGTTGAGATCGCTGTGGAGAAATGAATCGGCAACGCTTGACACGTGAAAGATATGCCATTCATTATGAACGCATTATAATCGAAACGAGTACCGAGTACCTGTATGCAATAAAGAATTTATAGTTGACTTTATCTTAATTCATTCAATTGCTATTATGTTGCAATATAAAACACCTTCACACATCCAAATTATATGCGACCATCCTTTTTTAAATTACCATGTAATCGTGGCAGAAATAATACACTGTGAAAAATGCCAAGTATCTGCCTAATACTGAACTACAAACCAAAGTGGGCAAAGAATAGTATGATTTAGTTCGGTTCTCATTTTCACAGACCATACGAAATAGATAGAATTTCAGATGATCCATGGAAAGGATTGCATACCAAACACATAGGAAGCTACGTACACAAGACATGCGTATGATAATAATAATGATGATGTATGATGGATATCAACAAACATCATGAAAGAATTTACATCACGACAACAGAGAATGCTTGAATTTTTCCAGATAATTAATGCATGGAATGATGAAAAAAATAATATACGGAGGGATGTGTTTTAACCACTCATCGCAAACTTGAAAATGTACATGCATGCCAAAAGCACGCTTTTAATGAATGTAATGTCAACGAAGAGGTGATTTGTCGTATAATGTAAATAATGTCTGTCAATTTAACTCTACTCTGGCCAGGGAATTTAGTTAGCCTTAAAATACCGCTTGTTAGAAACTATATGCAATATTGTCTGACTTTTCTTTTGATATATTATTATCCAGCATTCCACACTTCAGGATTTGTACACAGGATCTTTCTAGATCATGGATTCCTACGTGTAGGTAGGTACCTGTTAATCATAAGGTTTGGCAGCTCAATGGCTTAATCATGAGCCACGGTACAATGCATGAAACGTCGGGAATAGCAAAACAGGCGTTTGGTTTGTCAATCTAAATCCAGTAGTTTATGGTCTGCATTTCTTAAATCCAAAGGCATGACTTGGCCATTTGCGACACCATGAACACTCAAAAGGGAATGATGCAATTCTTGTTTTTTCAATGTCAAGTTGGCAATGAGTGCAAACTGTAATTTTTTTATAAGCGAGTAATTGTCCTGTTGTTGTTATTGTTGTTGTTGTTTTGGAGTGGAATGTTTCATTCCTATCATTATGGGGTTTGTTATTCAAGAAAAAAATGTACAGCTTATACAGTTTGAAGAGGAACAATTGTAGTCCGAACCGAGTCACACACATCATGGTATACTCATATAATATGTTTTGAGTTTTGACTTGTCAGCGATGAAAATGTGTGATCCCAGCCGCAAGCATTTTCGTCTGTAAAGTTTCTGTGTATGGCACTTAAGCATCTGGATAATTTGACAGGATGAAATCAAAAAAAGAAAAAGACAACATGCATTTCTCTTCGTGATTATGGTATACGTTATGACATGTACACATTTAACAATATATTTGGGTTTTTAAAGGACTTTTCTCGAGAAGTCAATTTCATTTTGTCTTGTCGGTTTTGTAAAAAGCACAGAATGTAGTATGCTCTTACAGATTCAATTCAATTAAAATGAAAGAAAAAAGCCATTGCTATGTTTCTTGGAAAACTGGTTTATTATATGGAAAAGACGATACCAACGATCTCCGTTATTTTTTATTTACGTTTCCGCCGCCGTTTCGTAAAGTCATTTTTGCCGTGAATCTTTTTTCTGCAGGCGAATTATATGCTTTCAAAAACGTTTATTCACACGTACTTTAATGAGTTACGTTCTATAATCACATCTACTTGTTCTACCGTTGTAAAATCTTCTATTTTTTTAAACGCGAAAACGAACATTTAGCCATTTTTTCAGTTAATGAGTAAAAACTACAAGAACATGATGTAGTATTTTCTTTTTAATAGGCGTTTTCAACATCCACATGCGTAAAATGCTTTACAAGTACTTTTTTTTATTTCTAATCCTATATGTCGTTTTGCTGTTTTACAATTCATTACATGCACGACTACGACATGTTGAACAAAGCGAACACGCCATAACCGCATCCCATTGATATTACAATGCAATAATATCGCTATTATGACGCCTTTTATAATCTAGTTTGTACTTTGCGCAGGTATATATGTCATATGCACTTATATCATGCACACCTGCAATAAAAACAATTGCACAAGGCTAACAATTACATCCAGTAACCACAGCCTGTAAAAAGCGACAGGTTTTTGCTTATTATTGGTAAGATGCGTTTTTCTTGTTACAGGAAAGCCTGGTCGTGGTTTACACGAGAAATTCCAGACAAATCAATGCAAACATGTGCCATCATCATGATCACCAGCATCAAGATCATTGCATTGTGAAGAAAATATGCATTGTTTGTGGCATTATTATCATTATTTAAATCCAGATTTGTAATAAGCGTATGACTCGTTATAAATCGTGGGGGCATTCATGACATGATAATAGAACACAGCAGAGCAACACCTCGAAAGACCTCTTAGTCTCTTCTCTCTGCTACCCACTCCATTTCATAAAACATCCATGAATAAAAGTATAAAGCGTGATATTGCTCAGCGTCTTGACGTAGGGTCTCTCTAAATACCAACAACCATTAAAAAATGAAGTTCTCTGCCGCTTTTGTTCTTCCCGTACATGGTAGTTCATGTAAATGATTACCTCATGTTGTAGCCTCTATAATATTATACGGTCATATAGAGTGTGTCTGTCTGTAATCTTTTTGTACTGTATCCAAGTTATTTGGTCTGTACATTTTTTATGTGTACAGAAGGCCTATTATCGACCAATTCTATTTTTTTCCATTTCACGTTTTTACATGAACTACTCCACTTTATAGGAGTAAGAAATTGAAACCCATTGTTCCGCCGGATGGTCTGACACATGAATGCGTTTAGCTTATATTGCACAGTGCACTTCATTTCCTCCATGCACATTAAATAGCTCATTACAATTTAGGTAACCGACGGACATACCAAAACGTAAAATGTAAATACATAAATACGTAAGTGAACATGGAAATATAATTATTGTGCAACAACAAGCAACGTGCCATCATCAACGCCGTTCGGCATGGTTGGAGTTTCTATATTAGAGTAAGATGGGCTTAGATAGGTATATTTTTTAATCTACTGTGGCTGCAGCAACAACACAAATTAACAGCGGACAATCGTGAGCTAAAGGAGAAACACACCAGCACTTCGCGTTATTAATAATCTATTCTTTTGATCCTCTGATTAGATCAGATCGATAGAGTGGAACAGCAGGGATGATATACTTTACTACACCCTCTCTCTGTACACAAATATACATTAGAGGAGAATGAAAAAACAAATGAGTTGCACTTGTCAAGGCATAGTCCCTGTTTATAAATAACTATCTTTTGTTCAGTTCATTGTCGATTGTCGTGCCTTCATTACGTTAATAGAGTTGTTCTCTGTTCAGTCGACCGTTATATTTCCACCCGATTCTTTTCAGTGTATGTGTGTGGTATGGAGTATAATTTACGGTCAATAAAAGATAAAATGGGATTATGATGCGACATCCGTATCTTGAAATTAAAATGAGTTGTTTCATTAGCCCTAATACTACTTGCTGACTTGGCGTAATATAAGCAAGGCTTAAACTATGAAACCATATCAGCGTCTATACTATGTACTTCAATTTTTCCGTCATGTACTACATGTCTTCCTGGCTAACATACAATACACAACAGAAGAGGTAATTTTCATTGTCAATACTATCTGTTATTTTCAGGGAAGGTAAAATAAATTCTCGAGTTTTAATTTGCTGTTCACAACACACTATCAATCAGCGCAGCGGTCATGATCTTTTTGCTCACCGATCTTCGTTAGCCGCATATACAAGTGACTACCTATACAACAATACTCGAATAAAGAGAACCGATAAGTATAAAAAATGTAATGGACACATTATAGATAGTTGATGTTCTAACCGGTATAATTAATTACAGACTCTTTTAGAGGGCATATGTAATATGAATACATTATTTGTATTGAGTCTATAGATTGTTGTTACCATTTGTAGGATTTTTTCCCTCGTGATGTGATCTGGTTGGAAGCAATTACACTTTTTTCTTTGCTGACAAACAAATCACTACAAGACGGTAGGGAGATGGTCACGCTCACGCTTATGATATACATTTACAAATCTGAAGATATGAATGTGAAATAAATTGTCAATAATAATTACAGCAACGGACAACGCGTTGCTTTTAAACGGCACTTTTTGCCACCATCCATGAGGAAGACATATGGGGCTGGTACGCAAACATAGTCAGAAAAACACATCATTATAAAAGTTTACAGTGTACGACTTTTAATGACAGTCCATATGCACTATACGCATGATATTTGGACAAGAGCTCGAACTATTTGCTATTAATAAAGGTAATTGTTGGGAGCAGGGCTTCATCGATCTGATCTGGAGGCTGATGAAGCCTAGCGATAAATGTAAGTTGACCTAGACAATTCACAAGGCTTTTTATAAGTACGTGCCTAATAATAGCTTTATAGCCTAAGAGAATGGCACAGAATTTCCGCGAGTTTTTTCCCTGTTGCTCGAAGCTTTTAGGTTGTTTGTGCAAGCAAACTACTTATCATATTTTTTTGTAAATAAACAACAGGTGGGTATACTAGAAAAGGAATGCAGGAGTCCGACACGCGGTACTCCGTCGCTTCCTCTTTTTATCAACCCAGAAATAAAAAAAATGCGAACAGGAACTTGTTTATGATGAAAAATCGTTTGTGATGATACCCATCCGTCTAAAATTAAATGCAGTTCTTAATGATGCAATGCAACTAATGTAATAAAAAATACTTTAAATACCGATTTTTCCATATTCATCATCAGCAATTACAATATGCCCTATTACAGAGTGCAGTTTTAAAACATCGTTCATTATTATGCAAACAATTCGTGCAAATATAATAAAGTTTTTGGTATTTTGGCTTGATTGCACAATTTTTGTTTTTAACAATTACTCGCTCTATACAGAAAAGGCACATTTCTCAACGTATATATCACGTAACATTTTTTTATGGAAGTATATGGATGAACCCTTAACACGCAAAGTTTTTCAAGATAGACATACACTCGCATAACAACACCCAAAGATACAACTGACTACTGACTGTTAATACAACTTCTCCGCTCTGGTTTGAATTACAGTTGGAAAAGAAACAGAGCTCTTGTTGTTATTGTGCTTCTGTGGTGCATTATTATTCAATATTATTTCAGATTTTGAACGCACAAGCTTAGGTACAATCCATTCAAAGTATTCAAACATACTATATTACATACCACACAACCACACACACTTCTGCAAACAAGAAAGTGTGTAATTGTTTTTCTGTTGTAAATGCAGTGTTATTTTGCCAGCGATGAGGATGATGATACACATAAATACCTAACAAGATGACGATGAGATTTGATCATACGCTGTTCCCAGGCTTTTAAAACTGCATATTTTGATGCATCGCTGTGCGTCCATCTTCTATCAAAGTGCAGCACAAGCGAAGAAGACTGTTAGCGGATATTATAATGAGATAACAACTCAAGGCGAGTAAAAAAAGGTAGCTAAACTTCTTCTTACACAGCAGCAGCGTGTTGAAATAAACGGCAATAATCGGCAATGCCGAGATCCGCCTACTTTCTCATCGCATACATCACCGCGATAAAAAAATGATTCTCATGAGAAACTGTCCAAGATGACTTTAAAAAGAGTCAGCTTGTTTGTACACATTATATAATTCAAAATCATCACACAGCAGCTAAAAAAGCCAGCATAATCCTTTATCTCATAAAATACGTATTATATAATGCCTTCACTCTTCACATTATAATGTTGTTATTGTCTACAGTCTACATTATAAGCCGAATAGCACATTTATGCAAATGAAATCAAGCAGCAAAAAGCAAAATGATTCAGGTTTACTGTAGGCCATGATGACGGGGTATTCCGTAAATCTCTTTTGATATACAACATTGTATAAACCACGTCAATGATTAAAACGTAACGCGTTTGTGTATCAAAAAGCACTTGTCGATATAATGTGTGGTTATATACAATGAAATGCTATATAATATGAATGCCAAATAAAAACCGCTTGTTTGATAGGAGATACTACTAAAAAATGCTCGGTATCCTCAGCATCACAGTAATCAGTAATCATAATGATAATCTATACAGTGTAAATTTGATTTATTAGGTATATCGTGTGCACGTTACACGTTCAAATGAGCAAGAACACCATCAACCATCATCAGCCATTAGTATTAGCATACCATTTCTTTCTGCTTTCATTTTCAAATATGTTTTTTTTTCATTTTTATTGCCCATTTACACACAATCATCGTCATTTAACTTGACTCTTCGCTGCTTTATCTGATTCGACAATGATCCTGACCAGCTTTCCTTCCTTGTGAATCTCAGTAGAGTACTTTACTTTAACAAACACAGCGCAGCGTTATAAATGCCACGCAATGTAAACTAATAAATGATAAAATGATTATATTAGTTCAGGTAGAAAGCAAGTACCTACGCTGATTGACAGTCAAGTGACTGTTTATGAATGTATTGTCGTAAAATCAAGTATAAAATTTTACACGATCATTACACAGGTAATTAAATTAGATACATTTGCATTGTAAATACATAATGGATAAAAATAGATTTTCGGTGAATGTTATGTTAAAATGTAGCTGCTGCCAAGTTGCTGGCTGCAATATGTAATTAAAAGATAATTAAAAAATATCAAAGGTGAATTTGATGGACATATTCCACATAAATAGTACGGACCGCAATAAACTTTACGAGGAAATCACTACTACTGAAATACAACATTTCGTCCTACTGGTTTTGGTTTGTGATGTCAGGGAACAGTGGAAAGTACAAAAGGCAAAGTAACAAGTAACGTGTTCAACAGCCGGTAGGTATTTATCGCTATTATGCACTGACGTTCAAGTATTTAGGTATATATAATATTGACTTGATTCCGCCACCTCGTCTGCACCACAGCGTGACTTCTTATATGACACAAAATTTAAGCGTTATCACTCACACAATTATGACGCAACAACACTTCAAATGCAGAACAATAAACCATATTTTGGTAGTCGAATGTAATTAACGTTATGGAATCTCATTGTTATATTGTATCGCACATGGAACTATATATTTTTGCATGCGGAAGTTGGACATATATTTGCATATTATGTGCAAAAAAACATACACAAAAGTATTAAATTGTCATTTTACCCAATACCCCCAGCGCGACATTGATACTCCCTCTGAAATAAGTATGTTTACTACAGGATTTCTAGTGTGAAACAACGTGTTGCAGTTGAAATGCAAATAAAACCTTTTCCCGTAAATGATTGTGATGTCCTCAATCCACTAATTACCTGTACTAAGTAAGCTTGTATACGCTATCATCACAAAATTGAAATGTATGCAAGCAAGCATTTACCTCAGCAGCCGTTTTCGTGGTCCCTTCTGTCATGTAATAAACCTAGAATTACTACCACTACTACTACTACGATTATTATTATTTGTTGCACACGACGATATCAGGAAGATAAGAAATAAGGGGTGCAAAACAAAGCCATTGAGTACTTTCAAATGAGCAGGTGAACAAAGGAAGAATGGAGGTGGAGTGGATAAAGGTACACCAGTAAGGGGAACGATGGCGTTTATGTGCATGTGTGTTGAAAATGAATATGGATGCTCAATGTGCGTAGCTCTACCAGCAGCACTGGGTTATTTTTAAAATGTAAACAATAAACGATTTACAAAAATGAATGCATGTTAATTGCCAGTTATCTATTCAAACAACAATTACAGCATTTTCTTAAAAAGACATTTTGTTCTCGTCCAACAGTTGTCTTTGGTGAAATAATACCAATTTACTAACTCAACCCATTATGTTTGTAGCAGACAAAAATGTGTATCTACCCCTTTCTCTGTGTATGTCAATACATATTATTATGTACTCGCGGATCGCGTTGTGTTTATTATTATCATTAGACGAAACTTGATTTTTTTTGGAGAAGCTCAACAATTTTGTGTACTCTCTTCTCTGCGACGATTCATCTTTTTATTTAGCCCCAACAAAAACTTTTTTTCACTACACTTACGAATTACGGTAAGCTAAATAAGACACAAAAACGCTATTTCCCTCGTGTGTTGTTGTTACAATAATAACTCTTTGTATACGCCACGTTGCGAGCGCAAAACTTCGTGAAGCCAAAAAAAAGACGACGAATTGGACAATCCTCGTCATCATCATAGCAGATCGGAGTGGTAATAGTGTGCCTCTGCAGTCACAGGGTTTCTCACGACTGTTTCACCCAAAAAAGTGTGTTCGTCGTTGTTTCTGAGTTTTATACGTATATATACGTAGTAGTTGTCTGTACTGCTCATAAAAGCCTAGAGAGTCACAAGAAGTTGCACAAGAAAAAACAAGTAATTTTATGAACAATGTTAATGTGGAAAGAAAATTAAGAAAACCGTATTACCTAGTATAGTAAACCATGCATAGTGTATGCCATTGTAGAAGCGAACACACTATTATCTTTATATTCCATTTTATGCACATTACGTTATCCGTATATGGCATGAATAAATAAATACGGAAGTGCCGAATCTGAAGAATTTATAATCTTGTTGCTGTATTAAAACTGAGATGGACCCTTAGTACTGTGATAAAGATGAATAGGTACATTTGTAGATACACACAAAAGGAGTATTGTTGCCGTCATTCCATTAGTGCAAGTCTTTAAGAAATCCTTTACCGGGGGAAATCTTGAGAAACTTCCCCTTATGCATGAACATATCGATGCATATGTAGAGAAGTAGGTTTACTACTAGACCATTTGGTATTTTATATCTCGAAAATATAAAGGCACACAACACACCTTTTGCTTTTTTTCCTACATGTACAGACATTCAGACAGTACGTGTCTTCGTATAAACCTAGATAGAAGCCTGATACCATTCTCTGGCTACGTTTCAACAACAAACTGTCAAATAAGTTCAGCCCCGTGACAATCTTTCATATAGAAACGTATAAGCACGATGCATCAAGTTGCAGTGGCTGGGATTTTTAATTGCAAAAAGCCTATCACCTACGTAAAGTAATGTAAAAGTTTTTATGAGCAACAATAACTAAATAACTAAATAGTAAGTAGACATTCTGATTATTGGGGTACATACAGTAGAAAGAGAGCAAGACAGAGAGAGAGCCACAGCGAAGCTGGAGAAATTTATTAACTTTGCATTCAAAAGTCGACTTGACGAGTAGTGAATCAAACTATGAGTCAAAGTTATTTTTATATTTTCCAGATTATAAACATTTTGTGATTGAAGCATGTAAATAGTAAATGTACACCACTTTTTTTTTTACACATATTGGGGTATGAATAAGTTGATAACATGTAACAAGGACTGATTGCTGCGGCTATAATCTAATTATGTATAATATTGAATCAACCAACACCACAGGGAAATCAAGAAAAATGGAACTAGAAACATGATGAAATCGGTGGGATGCCGTGCTGTATCAATAATAAGTCAAGGATGCCTAACAGGACCTTGATTTTGATCATGAGAACAAATCGTACAACGAAACTTGTGTTGTTTTTTTTCAAGCAGCTCTTTTTGTGAATTCATACGATGTTGTTTTGTAAGCATAAAAAAATAACAGCTCAAGCAGAAGAAACTGTGTACGCATCAGCATGTGAAACATTCTTCCTTGAAAACAGCGACACGAACAAAATCGCAATGAAACATGTACAAATCAGGTGCAACGTTCCGTTTGACTGAAATAGATTGTTGAGATAGTAAACCCAATCACAAGTCACAAAATTTTATGTTTTTTTCTTCTCTCCTGGTTTCTCTTGTCGAGTATATCTTAATAATGATCGTATTTGTAAGGAATTTCTGGGTTATAAAGTAATAATTATCATGAGATTTAAGAAGCGGGAAAATTATGTAAATTTTTAAAATTTGAACAAACTACACCTGCACCGGGAAGAATAATGAATATAGTAATTTATGCAAATATGGAGTTTTTTTTACATGTGACTTATTTCTGTGCTTCTGATGGCATGTGGGATTTCAGTTTTTGTAAAAAATATGTATGACTGTCAGAATATACAAAACAAATAAATCAAGCATGCTATCATTTTCCTCCGTCAAAATACCAGGATTCCAAAGTCATTTCATCAGATAGGGGAGAAAATGGTTATGGTTAGCTTGGTGGATAAAATACCGGGTTTTGTACCATGACAGGGTGTTTACAAACATAATCTAAATTTTCATTTTGCTGCATTTCTATTGAAATGAGAAGCTCTATAAGATTTACAATACAATGTAAAGAATAAAAAGTTTAATTCTTGAACTTTGTTTATCTTGATTAAAAATAGGATACTCCTATTTTATCCTGGAGAATTGAATAGTTGAGTACACAGGGACAATCCAAGTATACCTACAATTATTATTTAACACTTTTGCTCAACCTCCAGTTTAAACAAAACAAGCCAGTTGCTTGTTAAAAAACCCTACTCGATTCGAATTTTCCTATTGTACAATTTAGTCACTACTGTACACTCACCAACAGTCAGTCAGTTGGTCTATAGACCCTTTCCGCTATAAAAACCATAACATACGAGCAAACAATGGAACCATGCAACCAAAAAAGAAAACGTTACACCTGCCACTTTTCTTTTTTTCTTCGTCTTTCTCACCCTCTCTCTCTTCCCACTAAAAAGTAACAATCATCAGAGCAGGGTTCTATTTGTCTGCTGGTCTCTGGTCTGCTGACTTCTCTCCAAAACTGGCAGTTGTACAAGTACGTCTCTACAACAATGTGTTGCCTCGTAAATACGAGAATATAAGAATGCTCCTGATGCTGTTGTTACAAAAATCTTAGCAAAGCACTTTTTGGATGATGACGATGATGATAATAATAACATGTATTAAAAAAGATTTTTCGCTGTGCTTTTCTGTGATAGCCATTCTCAACGCCCTATTCTTGGGAAATATGCCTCAGGATGAAAAAAAATGATGATGACCCTTGAGAGAGCACAATGATGATGATGGGATAGGATGATGGAATAAGCATAATGCATAAAAAACGTAGGGGTGCACGGTGTATGAATAAATGGTATTGTAACAAAAAATATTCCCCCAAAATCAAAGTGCGTAAGTTGGATTTATACGAGTACTTGTCAAGAGAGCTGTGGAACGTCTTCTCAGGTTTTTTTGTATCAACATCCGCTTATTCGTTTTTTATCGTAATGTTAATTCTTAAGCTAGCAGCTAGCATGTGCTTCAATTACTTCACTTTGAAAAGCAGACATACTGGAAACTAAAACAGAATGACAAGTACGTAATGGCGAAAGGTAGTTTGTCATTTCAAAAGGCATGACCATAGGCCAGACAGAGACATGGTGCTATCAGCTTACAAGCGCATGCAGATGCACAACGGATACAAAATGTACCAGTCATAATAAATTTTAATCCTGGGCCATGATAGGTTTCAATTTTATTTGAGTCCTTGTGTCATTATTTTCATAATGTTTTTTTTTTGGTGATAGGAGATATACTCAGTTTTGTGGTGCATGAGAAAGCAAACAACTGTGTTTATCAGCGTAATTAAGTTAAATATAAGTTGCACACCTGTTTCCTTTGGGACAATCACTCAATGGAGCAAGTTATACATATCGTATCTACAGACAGACAGACAGACCAAAGTCAAGTCAAGATGTTGATAACACGGCGCCTCGCATAATTATTCTGATACGTTAATTTTTTTTAATTTTGACCTATTTGTGAACTTATGATAAATTGTATAATTACAACAAAGTTTCTCATCATTAATGTAAAGTAAGGTTGGTGTAGTTTAATCGAAATCTTCAAATGAATCCAGCACTTAACGACTCCTATACTAACTTTTCAGCACGGCAATATTTAAGAATACGTAATATTAGGTCTACATGTGCAAAATGGCAGCGTGTTAAGAGCAAATAACTTTTAGGTCTGATGTAGTATACCTAATTACTTCTGAAATTCTTATACTTTCTCCTCTTGAACTCTCGAAACGAGTTATTGATGATCCTCGTGTACTACCTTTTTTAAGCCGCTGGTACCTAATACTATTATGCGAGTCTTTTTTGGTCACATTGTAATACTATTTACGCACAAAAGGAAAAATGCACTACATAATAAGATTACCAAAATGTGCAATTAAACACCTTTGAAGAAATTAAAAATTCTCTCTGTTAAGGGTACAGGGTGAAGACTATCGTAATTATCTTTGTACACTTACTTGTTTGCTAATATTAGATAGGTAGCAACAACACTGCAAGGTTTATGGTATATGGATACACGTTGAGCAACTGGTGTGGTGACTGACTGCATATAGTAAGACGAATACAGTTTGGTAGTAATATGTTTCATCCTAAATTCAAGTTAGTTTGCCATATTGACCTAATCTCTGAAGTAATGGATATTTGGCAACAAGGTAAAATTAGCCATTGATTCCATTCTCCCTTCCCTCGAATCGTCTTTAGCATTAAAACTAATTGTTTAGTAAGAAGTAAGATAACATCGGTACGCGGTTCATAAATAAATGTGTTACATTACACAAGAAAGTGCAAGTTCATACAGCGTGGCCAAGCATATTCAAGTACATTCTAAACGAACAAACCACGCGTAGTTTCAATAAAGTTTAATTATTGTCAAAAAAAGGTACACCAGCAAGTTAAGAAATACAGCAACCGTTTAAGAATGGTCGTTCGGCATCTTGTACTTTACGATTAGAAAAGGTATTGAACTTTGCATGTTGTTATTATTGCATTGAACAAAAAGGAACCGAGATACATATAGTCGTATTAATAAACGCCCAATTCAGTTTGTATGTAAGATGGTTGCCACTAAACCTTCACAAGTTTTAATTACAGTAATCAAATCAATCATTGAAACGATTTGTATCATTAGTAAACCATTTGGGTGCAACAACAACCATTTGGCTACATTGACTTGTCATCAACTGCAACTCAACATATACAAACTTTCCCACTATCGGCACTATCTCATAAAATATGCAAACTTTGTTCGTCACACTCAAAAAAATATTTACCAATAAGTTTGAAGGAAAATGTAAACTCATCGACAACATGACGTTAAGTGTATAATATGGGAACTTGTGAGATGTTAGCAACAGCTTCTTCCGTTTAACTTCAATGAACGACCTGAATGCGGTAATTGTGTTATCATAAATCACCTAAAACAAAAGTTAGTCATCCGCGTCAGGCATGGGAGCACAAAATAGGTCGACAGGATATACAAAAATATAGAAAATTTTAAGCAATCGTACCATTTTCGCATTTTTTTTTTGTTTTTTATACTGAAGTACAAATACATGGGCACCCACATAAAGCGTACATACACCTTAACAATTTATTATTGCTTTGAGAATTTACTGTATACAAAAATGCCGGATAGATGACGATGTTGCATCTACCACCTACCCACCTAAGTCAGTGTAGTTGTGCTGGTGCTTAGTGCTTGTTTAAAGCCTACACCAATTTATTCATTCACTATGTTGCAATATATTTTATGAACTCTTATATTTACTGGACAAGATTCCTTGGATGATTACGTTTGACATTGATGATGCAATAATTTTTTCAGGACCTTGAGTATAATACAAGAAGAGCATGTTTTTCAGCATTTTTATTGTCCCCAGACGTTATTTAAATTTTAGCAACCTTTGTACATGGGTCATCAGAACGTCTTTGAAACATTATTCTGACATTGAAATTTATCCTGCGATTTTCTTAAATTAAATGGTCAATTGAACGCAGTTTCCAACTGATTAAAAACATTTTGGAAGCATTTTTTGTGAGGGGCTTACGTGATTTTGAGATCATCAAACTAATATCAGTTTACCCCAATCAACCAATTTATCTGGAAATAAAAACCTATCAGGGTATCCAGACGTCAAAAGTTGACGATTGACGATATTACGATTATTACGCTTAAAACTGTTATTACTATGATATCATCACTCTCCGTTCTGAAATGCCAGTGCAGTACGTCATGCTAACCAAATGTTGCTTGTGGTAGGCAGAAAATTTCCGATAAATGTTGGTTTTTCATTTTTATTTCCTGTCACTACAAACATAAATCAAACCAACGTAAATATTATTATCGTGATTCATCCTTTTGAACACGCCACCAACAAGTAAATTTCTTTAAGTCAAACAAAATTGCTCCGTGAAGGTAAGAAAAATACATATTTGGTTGTTAGATTGTGTGAGACGTACTTTTCCTGACAAGGTTACGCCAACGACTTAACGACATCATTGCATCGACATCATCAGTATCAGTTTATTCAGCGAAAAAATCGGGGACATCGCATTAAAAGTCTTTACCAGCTTGTCATTGATTAAAGTAAAAAAACGACTGGCTGAACCACTCGGCAATTTAAATTTATTTTAGCATGTACCCAACCTTATACCTCCTATACCTCGGCGACGACGATGCCAAACACGCCAGATCACAGTGATGGTGAATGTTGATGGCGATGGTGAAAAGAGGCGAAAAAACGTAGTACAAAATGTGTACATTTGAATGTTTCAAGGATTACGTATATTGTTAGTCAAGGATTTGTATTATATGTTTTTGCACGACTTTTTAGAATAATAGGGTCTGATTTATGACAAACAATAACAAACCCAAAATTCTGTTAAACAGTGTTTCACACTCATTTTAATAAATTGATGCACCATTATAGTTTACAATTTGTTTTGAAGCAACGACGTACTACTTGTAGTCGTAATTTTGCCAACTGTACATAAAGAACATTCACTCTACCTACTAAAGACTTATATTAGCAGCACAGCAGCAGCAGTGTTCTCCTGGTTTTTTTTACAGTAATTGACAACTAACGTTTGATATGCAGGATAGGATCTGCACATTTCTATGCTTTTGATTTTATTTTATTATTTCTTTAGTCCGCAATTTGCAACCATCTGTTGTTATTAACTGTAAAGTCAGAGTGTCCTCTCTAGAAGGAACAAAGATTTAACTTGAACATAATCGTCGTAAATTTCCGTTCTGTTCTTTTAAAACACAGTGCAGCCGTAGTAGTTGCAGGTTTGTCTAAAACGTCGACTGCGCCTGAGCTGCATGTCATGGTGTTGTTGTGTAAGTAAATTTTTTTAATTCTATTAGACAACCAGATAGACAGACTTTTGGCTCAAAACAACTCACCAACGTGAACTCAAGTCAGTGCTAGGGTCTAGTAATGCAATCCAAAGTGCAGTTGACTTGAGCGCGATGAATTGATATAAACGGCAGAATAGTATCATTTTTTGCCTTTTTATTATCACAAATTAATGCTGCTACTGAGATAGATTATGTCAAGGTGGCCACTCAGTTCGTCGTTCAGAGACTGATAGCGTGAATTTTGGCAAGTCTTTACAACGGACTGTCAAAACTTGTGTACCGCAGCAGTGTGCAGTATTATTTCATTAAACTCAAACGCAGTATTAAATTTGCTGTGTGAATGATGATGACGGTCTCTGTGAAATGTCACTGAATACACACAACAGCAATGCAATTTACTGTATTGTATTTGTAAGACTTTGCACAGACAACAGAGCGCGGTGACTTTGGCATGGTGTATTATATTGTATTGACTGAATTAATGTTTTATGGTAGGCTAAAATGTAACTAAAGTCAATAAGTACATTTTCGTGTAATTGCTTCATTATTGCGTAGTCCCATAAAATATGATCCATTTCATGTTATGAGACCATGAGAGACCAACACTTGCAATTTGAATAGCGAAATCGACATATGAAAATGGATGGAAGTTCTTCTAGATATCTTTTTCCAAAAATTAATATCAAAGGATGATAATATGGTTCTGTTCAGTATCAGCGGTGTACACAGTTGATGGTTATAAAAATTGCTGACCTAAAAATTTAGCATTATATTCTTTGCTCGAGTTACTGCCTATTGTTCGGATCGGTGTTCACTGGTTTATGGAAAACATTTATAGTACGCACTGCGCAGTTGTAATCCTATTCGTGTATCTGTCAAAAAAAGACATGTTAAAATCCACGTGGTCGGAGTGTAAGGTTTTGTCATTTTATTCAATAAAGTATGTGGTGAGCTTTCGTCATGCAGCACTAGATACAAAATGATCCTTTGATAAATTAATTTCTGGAACTCATTAATTTGTATACAGTCCAATTTGTAAACATCCACAATATTGACTAGGACTACTCACTACTGGGAGTATTTATCATCCATGTTTGGCTTCTTTAACAAGATTACTTTTGCTTTCTTCTATAATATTATGGTGTGATGTGGTATGAATACGTTTTCTTTGATCGACTTTGACAGAACAGTATAATCTGTTATCGATATATCTGCAATCATACCATACAAGATGGAAAGTTTATGGAAACCGTATGTGACCTTTGCTGGTACGATCAAACGAATGAACAAGTACTTATTTACATTTAGCTAAGAGTTCCTATCAGCTCCACTACCCACGTGATTAGTGATTAGAGGTGTACTGTATACTTGCGTCATTGTCAACGTTCTCCGAATTTCCGAGCTTACTTAGTTGATAGCATATGGCATAAAATCAAAGTAATCCAGACATTATCCGTCCAGTCACGATAAGCAACGACTATATATCAATATTATATACCTTAATACCTATGCACCTCAAAATGCATCACAATCACAACACAGCGGCGGTCATATCAGCACGGACATTTGCGTACATTATTGTTACAATGCATCATGCCGATCATGACCTTCGCTGGAAAATACCTTTTTTAACATATGCAAATAAATGTACAATTCACACGAACGTTGCGTGTGACACAAGGAAAAAAGACTAAAAAAATAACCAGTGTATCCCTTCATTGAACGGTCTAGCCACACACTTGCTTTTGTACTTTGTCTAACAGTAAAAGTGTTGTGATGTTATGAATCTCTGACAAAAACACAAGTGGCTGCGCATTAGAGGAGCAGCGAGTTAATTCAAGATAATTCATTCTCTTGATAGAGTACCAATTCTCAAGTACTTGTACATAATTTAATCTATGATCCTCGTAGATTGGAAAATTTATGAGCGTAATAAAAAACGACAAAAAAATACTCTACAATCATATAGTACGTATGTGGTGGTTTTTACAGTACCGTAGTACACCGTATTGACGTAAGATTTACTCGTTTATATATTTTCAAACAATAAGTATGTCCCTTGTCTGCTGCTCTGCTCCTTTATGTGCTTGTTGTAAGTAATGTAATGTAGCTCTTCTACCAAATCTGCAGGTTCGAACTCCACTAAAAAATGACGGTGATGTGATGGAACAAAAGTTTTCGTAAATACTCATTGAGATTTTGAGATTGGTGATGATAATAATACGTGCGAGCCTCATAATATGTCTGTGAATCATGGTGTTGTATTTAAGCATTTCTGATGAACTTACAGGAATAGGCGCACCCAGGATCCGATGCACAGAAGCTATCTGATTGACTAAAGGCAAGTGTATGTTGAACGCGTAGATGGGAGGTCTCGCCGGCTCCGGGTAGGGTGATGTGCAGTTGAAGGGATCACTGTCGTTTAAGTATTGTACTCGACAGCTAAAAGTTTCCATTTAGACGGCTTCTTTTGACAGAGCTGACTGATTAAAATAAATTATTGTTGAAACAAGGCAAGATGTGTGTGGTTCACAGCTCTCCTGAATGTGTAAAGAAAAACGTTTGTGTTGCTACACCCGCTGAAAGAATTTTTAGTAGCAGAAAATCATTCAAGAAAAATCAGACAATTTTCCCGTGGTTTTCATCACAGTGACGTTCCATGCTGATGAGGAAAAGA
>JAHZNB010002281.1:0-13837 GCA_027744295.1 Callyntrura guangdongensis | reverse complement strand
TCCGCATCATTGCCAAATTTACATCTATTTGCTAGTTATATCTTTTCCTATGTCTAGTTTATTCTCGAGGCTGTAAGTAAACTACTGAAAATTGAAGTTTACCTCTCTAGTTCTTATTCACATACATGTACATACACATACACCTAGTTGTCTTCTTACAGAGGTTGTGATCAAGTTTGGTATAAAAGAAATGACCAGCTAATAATATAAAGACTTACTGCATATTTGTTTTCATTTTGGGATTGCATTCAATACTGATTGATGATTGTTATCATTTTATCATCAGGCACAACACATTTTGACTTTTTACGTTTATAGACTCATTGTCATTGAATTAGTAGAGTAGCTACGTTAAGCGTAGGTGATATGATAAAAAAGGAAGTGCTGCAAAAAGTATCTTTCCTCAACTCCACTAGAGTGCCATGACCCTTTCCTCGACCAACTTTTTGTACACGAATATCCGCCGTTTAGCGGCATAAACACTTTTATTAAAATCAAACGAAAGATTCCCATACCTATAATCTTTATACATATGCATTTTAATTTTATGTTATTTCGTTTGATTCTCCTAAACTAAACTATCTGAAAATTCAGGTGTGAACCTACTCTACTGGTATAATGACTTCACTCTCTGGATGCCAGATTTGAGGAAAATAGTTTTGATCAGATCAATTTGAAACTCGAAATTACTACTTTTATATACCATCACACAGGTACGTAATTATTATTCCGAAGATAACAGCATTCGAAATACCATAATATCCTTCGTCTTCCCTGATTTGACTCCCACATCACTACCACAGCATTATGGGAATTTTCCATATCTGCGCAATCATAAACAGGAGTAGGAAAGAAGGAAGAAATTGAGTATATCTTTCATTATCAGTACATCAGGGATGTATGATGTTCAGAGGAAGGACAAGCACGCTTGGTTTGTTTCCCAAACAAGCACGTATTGCAGGTTCAAGTATATTTAAATGTAAACACGGACATAAATAAAATGCAACAACGTAGCGACTTTTTGGAGAGAAAAAAAAACATTTTTACCTGCTTGAATGGATTTACTGGTCATGATGATATGATACTGGGGATGTGTATAAATGCATAATGCTTAAATTCACTACTTAAACACATTTTATTACAGACGTACATACATACACCTCTATAATGCACTCGCTTTTCATTGATACAATGAAATAAGTAAGCTTAAGCCATGCCTGAGATCGTCAGTTATGAATAGTTTGGCTAAACGAAACTGTAATATATAGTAAGGTGCAGCAAATCAACAGGTTACTTTGCATGTGTACATCTTGCCTCATCTTTTAACTTTTGAGGATGGCTTGGCTTTCTATTGTACTGGTAGACTGCTGGCAACAAAAATTGTAACTCTAAAACCAAGGAACAGAAAATCTCTAATGTGTCAACTTGACACACTGATTGTGAGTTTTTCAATCTATGCATAAATACATACAATATACGAAAAAAATACAAGGAGCAGATATATATATCTAGGTGCAACTTTGCCTTTTCCATAAAAGTTCTTATAAACACACTATACACACCATTAACTAACTTGTTGAATGCACCATCACCATTTTTATTTTTGTGCTAGTATGATGATGATGACGGTACTGGGCCTTTTTGCATTTTGCTCTTAACTTTGGGCTGGTTGACGGCATGGATGTCGTTACGTACGCATTCTGCAAAAAAATTCCTTTGCACCAACTTGAATGGACTGTCCTTACTACTCATCGCCAGTAGTCCACAAAGTAAGTGTAGTAGGCAAAGTTTGGATAGACCAAGTGTAAAAAAACTAGTAAAGAGCATAAAATTTTTGTACACATGAACAAGTCAGAGGTAATTCCAACTGTGTATACATTAATATTATTCCATTGCATACATATATTATGTACATTCCTTATAGATTTTTCCCTGTATGATTCAGTGTCCAATCTTTGAGTTCTTTCGTTAGAGACTTTGTTTGCTCATTCATCCCTATTACTTTTGTGGCTCTCTAGCCGAATGGTACGCTGCGGCATTATATCCCAATATTTGGTTCCTGATGATGATGTTTGCAACTCTACAAATTTAGTTAACGCTGCGATGAGGTGAAGCACAGTTGACGTCAACGTTGCGGCTCCTTCTACTTAGACGACGACGCGAAGCTACGGATATCTTATTGTAGTGGCCTACTATCTTAACAAACGCACAGTTTTCAAGAAAATGATTTTAGGCTTGAATACAAAAGTCATTATGTGAGCCATTGTGTTGTTGTGCATGTGTGTGTGTGTGTTGAAAGTTTTTTTTTCGTTTTGGTTCCCTCACGGTGCCTTTGCCACTGGCATGGCAAATATTAATAGATCAATTTCATAGAATGGGGGAACCGCATACTACACAGTAGTATTTTGGATTGTTTTGTGATACTTGGCCCCCACACCAAAAGGAACAATGATGATGATAATGAGATAGGCTCTAACGCTTACCACACTGTGTTGATAAGCAAAGTTCATTATTTATTTATATAGGTATTTATATGATATAAGAAGTGCATTTAAAGCTTACTACTGGCGCATGTGCTATATTGGTGTCAATATAATATTATGTGCCTCCTCGCTACCTAAAACTCAAGAGTGCAGCGTGCATGGCAAGCTTGAGCAACTGACAAGCAATTTTTTAAACGAAATTTGCGTAAAGCAGAATTTTTTTTAAAGAATACCTGCGACGAATTATATCTTGCAATGGTTGCAAGCCCCAGTGTTTGGTAAGCGATGAGGGTGCATAGTTATAGTTAATAGCTATTATACTCCATGTCTTTAGTGAGCGAAAATTTTGGTAATGAGCGTATGTTTGTGTGAATATTTATGCAAACACAGAAACGTTGTCGTATGCTTCTTGTCTTTAGCCTTCTTGTTTGTAACTATAATAGAGTTTTTTACGTACTGCTCAACTGTTGATGATTCTAGGCTTAATTGCCATCTTGCTCCCTTTCTTAACGACCATCACTAAAACGCGTTCACATTCAATTTTTGTCTAGCCTTGGTTGGGTCACTGTCTTGCTAATTTTACTGGTGTTGTGGCTGCTGGCGCAACGCTTGTAATGTTGCAAGAACAGTGGACAAGCAAAATTTAAAAGAATAGTAAATTGTGCATTTTAACTCAACTTATAGTTGTGTTGGTAGTATATTTATTATATTCACTTCCTAAAAGGGGTCCCGACGGACATGACTCCAGGCGAAGGAATGTGTCTTGCGGTGCTGCTCAAATTTTAAACGTAGTTTCCTTATTTTAAGTAGGTGAATCGTATAAGCGGATGAAGATGAGTATTTGGATAACCCAGTTACTCTTCTACTGCTACTAGACTTCCGCAATTGCAACTTTGCGTGCTGTCTGCTACTCTGGATTAATATAGACTGTAATAATGCTAGCCTTCCTCGATAGTTTTGACTTTGAGGATGTTTCTGGCTGGATATCTATCTGTTGGTTGAGTACTTAAAAGATATGAAAAGACTTTTGAGATTCTGGAATGAGCCACTGTGAAAATAGGTTTGTGAACTTTAGCAACAATAACAATTATAGTTTCTAAGAAAAAGTGAAGTGTGGAACTCAAATTGTTGTTGCATTGTTTCAGTGTTTCACCTTGATCTTGCAAACTATGGGCATAAACTACTCCAATTATCCCGTGGTGTGAGACTCTCTGGTGAGTGTGTTTGTAGGACAGAGTTTTTGGGCAAGTGTGAAACATTTTAAACACGCAACCATCATGAAAATGACGACGGCAATAGCGAGGAATCTCCGGAGGATTGGTCTTCTCCTCTGGAAAAATATTCTGTTTCGTCGTAAACCGCTGATGATATGCTTCACAATATTTGAAATTGTTTTGCCTACAATTTTGGTCGGAGGGTTGGCCTACTACAGAACAATAATAGACAATGACACCGGAATCCAAGAGAATAACTTTACGTATTTTTCAACATATCCGGAAGAAGTACGTAAACATATATAGTAATATACTCTGTTCGAAAATCTACAAATAATTACTTTTTATATCCCAAACATTCCGTATACACGTTGATCGAATTTCACCAAACAGATACCGTAAAAATAATATGTTAACGATGCAGCAATCTTTACGGATTTTCAACAATTTCTTGATAAACGCTGCGTTTATATCAAAAAATTGTTGAAATTAACCTTTAACATTCTTAAAATTTGGTGTATATGGTGCATCACACATGGAATCTGCACGGAAGATGTATATTAGATTATCTGATATTAGATATTATTATTATATTAGAGTAATTATCTGTAAGTTTTCGGACAGCGGTTATTGACGTAAAATGATTGTTAGTTGTCCCTAATGACACTTGTGACGTGATGTTGCACGTGCATCGTAATAATATTTAACATGAACTTGGTCCTCATTTTAAAGGATCTCATACGACCTGCCAAAAGAAAACTGAACATGAAGAACACGCTATTTGGTTATTATCCTGAAAATCCTCTAACTCGTGAGATCATGGAAATGGTCAAATCTCGCATCGGCACGAAAGCAGGTATGACATTGTACAAAGCCATAACATTCATTAACCCTCAATTTTATTTAGCGCTCTGGTCATAAAAACTCTACATCATTCATGAAATTGCACTTTTATGCCCATTGGGTGTCATATATGCAGCACCATAATAACACCATGTGATGAAATTCATGTCTCAAGACGTGTTTGACTTCCTTCTTCTCGTCTTCTGTTTTATAGCGCTGTGTATATTACTATAATGATTAGAGTTGTATAAAATCGGGTGAATGCCCGGCAAACATCTCTTCTTTAAACTTTTGTATGATCATCACAATATTTCGTTGCATGCATATTTGTCAATGTAGAACTACGTTCATTCAAAGATGAGGAAGAATTGGAAAAGTTTGTTGAGGATTCAGAGATCCCTCTGGCTGACTACAAAATCAGAAAAGAAAAAATTGGTGCTGCGATCATCTTTGGACCGGCTTTTCAAGTGCCCAATGAAACACTCTACTTGTATAGTCCACTGAACCCTGAAAACCACCAGCTCAACTATACGATACGTATACCTTTATATACCATTGACACGGGCCATGTTTCTAGCTTATTGCAACTTCCAGGACCGCAACACGGTAATCATTTGCATAGCTTATTTAAGATGAATATTACATGCACAAAATCAAAATGTTTTAAAGTTGCATTATGTAAATGCACAAATTGTTCAATCGTGCCTGAAAAATTGGTTTTCTTTAGATAATGCTCAATCGTACCGAGGAGCCGCGTTCACAGGCATTCAGATAGCAATGGATAGAACTATCATTAACTTTTTGACTGGAGAGGAACCAACTGCAGAAGTAAGTACAATGACACCAACACACAATGACGGAGATTATGACAAAGAGATGCTTTATTATGATAAACTTTGTGTGAAAGTAAAAAAATTAAAAATTCAAGTGCAGGGCATAATTAAATAATTTGAACTTTGTGCATAAAAATTAGATCTCCCAAGAAGTATTCCCATACCCACCTTATGATACAACAAAATTCAACACCATTTTCTTCATTCCAATGCCAGCCATAATCGTTCTGGGCTTCATTTTTGTCGTCCCATCTATTATGCGTAATGTCGTCTCGGAAAGGCAGACCGGAATCAAGGCAAGCCATTCTTTAAATAACTAGTGAAGAATTACCAATACAAAAATTGTTGAGTAAAGTTTCCTCCCCACAAACCACATGCGGCATTTTTGTCCCAAAACATACTTTTTGCTTTTCCTTCCGGCTTTGGAATTAACTTTCATGTTATATGCTTATACACGTCATAAAAATAACGAGGTTGGAATTTTGGCTTTTCAGGAACTCATGAAAATCATGGGACTACCAAACTGGATGCATTGGCTTGGGTGGATGCTAAATACGTTGCTGGTTCTAGTCATCACCGTATCGATAGTCATAATTCTCCTGTTTTATGATTTCGACGAAAAGAAAGGTGGAATAGTTACAGATGGACATTGGACAGTGTGGTGGTTTGTTATGTTTCTATACGCCACCGCAGCCACAGCATTCTGCTTTTTCATTTCAGTGTTCACAACCAACCGTAAGTTGCTGGCAAACTGTTAATTGCCATGTACTAAAATTTAGTATGCACGCTGATATAGCCTGAGCCGTGTTTGTCTGTTTGTCAGACAATCCGTCTCGGGTCTGTTTGCTCATGAGTACGCTTCTGACCGTCGCCATTGACCAAATTCAACAAAATTTGGCAGCGTCAGTGAATGGCTCATTTAAAAAAAAGTTCTAATCGAGTTTAGCATTATGCTCTTTCAGCTATATTTTGTTATTCCTGCCATTACAGCGGGTTTAATGTTTTCATTTTATGCAGTAAATTCCTGCGTGAAAAAACTTTTAAATGCTTTAGTATTCCGAAAATGCAAGGCGAATTTTGTACTACTAGCAACGATGATGATGATGACCTTTCCAGCATGCCAGTGCCATTAATTTCTTGCACGCTTTTGTGTAAATTTTTTCCAGCGGTTATGGCCACCACAATTGGAGTAGTAGTCTGGCTTTTATCCTACTTTCTGGTTGCCGTCCCATTGGCATTGGACTATGAGAATCTGTCGCTGGTGAAAAAACTGGCATCTTCTATTCTACCCAACACCGCGCTTCATTGGGCTATTGGCATTATGGCCACGTTAGAAGGAAAAGGTATGTAAAATTGAAAAAAAGATGCAACCGTATTATCAAGTTGATCCACTGAGATTGGGAATGTTGCTCCCATTGGCAAATATATTATTAAGTATCCCTTTTTACGTGCGTTTAATAAAATTGAATTACGGCATAGAAGATGATTTCACAGAGAAATGGTCTTTAAACCCAATAATAATACACGCGTTTACCGCGTGATGTGTCAGCAAAAAAATGGAGGAGCGATTTTTGTTGAAAAAGTTGCGTAAAATTCTAAACTCTAATGCACCAACATGTATCACAGTCTCTTACTTTTATATACAATGAATCTCACCAAACCACCATACCCCAGAGTTTGTCTCTATTTTAAAAATGTTATCCTTTTCGGTGGCATTTTGATGTGATTGCATAGCAGTTTCATCAAAATTGGAAAAGTGGTTTGAATTTAACAGCAAGAAACCTTGATGTTACGTAGTACAGACAGTGTTGTAGACGGTCTTTTCGTTTGTTTGAAAACTCAGTGTTTACCCAAGACTCTGTTTTTGAGACTCACACATCAGTTGCATCATCATTAAAGACAATTTTGCTAAATTCCCATGAACACTATAATATTACACGATATCATCTTGTACGATTACTATTACTTTATTGTCTTCTTGATTACCCCGCATTGTGGCATCAAGTCGTCCAATAATGTAAAATATAATCCACCCAAGTACACAGTGCACATCACACGTACATCAATGTAATGCAAACTATTCTCGTTGGTAATTCATTTGGAATTAGACGTAGACATTCCTGTATTAGTAATATAACGCGTTAATCTTTTTGAAGATAATATACATGTGCAAAAACTTTTTTTCTGAATGTCTACTATGAAGTAATGCTGTTACTGAATGACTGATATTATTATGACTATGACTTAGGCAGACTTTGAGAATTCTTCTCTTGAAACATTTTTTGTTTATACAAGCGATTATTGAACAAAATGCCATCATCATAGATATGATCAGCTAATTTTATTTTAATTGCTTTTGCTCGTAATACCCAAGCTGTAGATGATCATTTTATACAGTTCGAATATTTTATACATATACTTTGTTGATAGATGTGTTTTATATGCACCATTTCCGAATTTTGTAAATAACTTTAGATCAATTTTTGATTCCTATAACACGTGATGAATTTCTTTTGCCAATGATTCTCAAGTGCAGATAAGCAAAAAATGTTTAATTTTAAGATACTAAAAGCATACATATTCTACAGGAAAAATAGTAATACACGACAGTATAATACGGTGTGCGATGATATTTTTGAGCAACTGCAAAAAATACTTGTCCCCGTGATAAACCAATAACATTAAATTTTACTACTCGATTTATTGTTTTTATTTTTGCGACAGGTATTGGGGCTCATTGGTGGAATCTTTCACAACCTGGTACAACTTTGGACGGCACTTCATTGCTGCACCTGATATGTATTTTGATTTTTGACACAATTTTTTACGTTTTAATGGCAATGTACTTTGAAAGTATTTTACCATCCAAATATGGCATTCGGAAGCCGTGGTACTTTCCACTTTTGGTACGAATATCTATAATACGCCGAGTACAACATCTTTTCATGGCAGTGCATTGAATTCGGTGTCTTGTCAATCGTCATTTTATTTGTTGTAGCCTTCAACATACATTGATGTGAAAAGAAAGAGATACAGTCACCAAGATGGCAAATCTTGGGAAGTTCCCATTGAGAAACAGGGATTTGAGTGTGAACCTGGCGGCTTGACCCCTGGAATATCCATTCAAAATTTGAAAAAAGCTTACGGCAAGAAGGTTGCCGTTAACGGAGTTTCGTTAAAGATGTATCATGGACAAATTACTGCACTTTTGGGGTAACCTGATGTGATAATATTGAACCCATTCTAACAATTGAATTCTAACTGCATTTTAAAATTTCAACCATAATGTACTTTTTATAAATAGGCATAATGGGGCGGGTAAGACAACAACGCTGAGCATAATCACCGGATTATTCCCACCAACCAGTGGAACAGCATCGGTGAACGGTTACGATATTAGGGTACAATCTAATTAGCCAATTTGGCTCCCTAAAATAAGATTTTACAGGATTGACAGTCAAATTTTACCAATTAATGTTACCCATGTTTTAAATAGCTGAAAGGTCTGACTGCATTTGAGGCGCATTATGAAGCCCTGAGCTTGATTAAGAAACTTCAGCTTAAATCAAAGAAGCACGTTGCATCGTGCAACTTGTCAGGTGGACAAAAACGCAAATTATCTCTCGGCTTGGCTCTCATTGGTGGATCAAAGGTAATGATGAATATATTCTGTCTATACTATAAACTAGTGGCTAATACAACTATATGCTTGATTCTGTAATGTCTCGTTATGTTTTTTAAATTAGGTGGTCATTCTAGATGAGCCAACTAGGTACGAAAATTAATATGGTTGTACGCAATCTTCTTTTTTTGCTTTATTATTAAAGTCCAAAGGTTTGATATTAAAATATTTTCATTCCGAATTTCAGGTAAGGATCCAGCAAGTCTTTGTCACAAAAAATATAAAAAAGCTACAAAGGGTTCTCACATCCATTTAAAGTATATTTCACCGAAGAAAATTTCGTTCTTCTCTGGTGTGCGCATGTAAATACGCTACCATGAAGAGTGATGGCTTGAATGCGTTTTCTTCACATACTAGTTTTTTACCTTTCCGGAGTTTTGCAAATTTAAGGCTGATTAAGTTGAAAATTCTAAAAAAATCTAAATAAGATCTTTTTTGAAGCTTAGTTTTTTACCTTTTATCTTTACCCTTTTTACCCTTTTTTTTACTTTTCAGCGTTTTGATCAAGGCTGATCAAGTTGAAATTTCTAAAAAATCTAAATAAGATCGTTTTTGAAGCTTAGTTTTTTTACCTGTTCATATTGCCCATTATACGTGTGGTAAAGTTTTTGGATAGAATCCATTTGCGTCACATAATACCCCAGCATGAGCAAAGGGAAATATAGGAAGTTTAACTAAGTTAAGCGTAGATGGTAAGTACTGGTATCTATACACAAAAGGACAGGCAATGCAATGTGTTAAAAGGTGCACCCAAGCCATGGATGGCCATATAAGCCATGAGACTAGGAAAACTTTTATGCATTGTCAAGCTAGGTATCCGTATCCTAACTAGTGTGAGAATCGTGTACACACTTAGCCCTTACTTGTGTGCGTGTACATTAACCACATACACGATTTGTTTTTACCCTTGTCGTGTCATGTGCTTGCAAGAACGCACGTGTGTGTTCGTATCGTGGTTTGCTATGAAATACATTGACTCGTGTACAAATCGTGTACAAAGATGACCAAATATACTGAAATAGTACCATCCTACAGTATACAGAAGAGGTATTACTACTGTAGAGGTACAATTTGGGTATATTTTTGTTTTGAAGGCAAAGTTTTGAAGCAAGAAGCTTCTATATGCCGTTTATGTCTTCCATAACATGTGTACATTCGAGCAACCAGATGGTACAGTAATTAAAACATGTCAACATACTAAATTACAAAAATATTTTGTACACGCTTCGGTTGTACACGATCTTGTACACTGGTAAATTACACGCGTGTACACGAGTTTAAGTGTACACGGTTTCCACATTAATCCCAAACGACCAGACACTACCTATATCTTGAATATTGCAACCTGCAAAGAGCGTACAACGGTTGGGCAATTGCTTCCATTAAAGACAAAAACCACTACACTAAGCTTATACGTCAAATTTACCCGCCAAAATTTCACACAACAGTCTTTATGGAAGCATACATGCACACGCCAAAAATTACATCTTTTTGGCCATTTGCTCATACATTTTTAAACTTACCTTTGCAATTAGCTGGTTGCACAGAACATGTTAAAAACGCTTCTCTCGTCTGCTTCCAAGCTGTAAAGACAATTAATGTTTAAAAAATTATTCATAAAATTATAAGCCGTATTTTCAATCCACCACTTGGATGGATTACTACTCATTTAAATTAAACTCTAAGGAGTTTTGCTCTTTGGAAAATATGGTGGCCCTTAAAAGGGCCGTTGGTTTGGGGTTGGCGGCCGTGTCAGCCTAGGCTTCCTCCACGACATAATATTTCTTGTTAAGCTTCGGCGTAAAACGCATCAACAATGATGGCCTCCTGTCCTGGTGTAAATGGGAGACCCACTTTGTTCATCAATGCAAACGGGTCCCGTCTGCAGGTCTCAAAGTCGTAGTAATGGGGGGTGTTCTGCAACTCCCAAGCTCGGATATGGTATCCATCGGTCTGAGAGGTCATCACTACAGTTCCAATGAACGGCGGTACTCGCACCTTGTTGGCGTGCCCAATCTCTGTTTTAGTTCTATCCCTATATTAACAACAATAAGTTGATGCCAATGGTCCATGGGAAATTGTCAATTAAAGCAAATAGAGTAAAACACTTACATCACCGGGAAATGAATTGCCATGACAAGTTCATACTCATCGGCCATATTCCTGATGTACTCCTCCAATAAAGACCGGGCGTAGTGATTGACCTCGAAGGTCATCGGAACTACATTGGTATAGTAATAAGTCGGCATTACCATATCCACTTCGTCAAAGTCGGATGCAGATACTAAATGGCCCCGTTCGTAACCGGATCCGGAATAGTCCTGTGTCGTTGGTTGTGTAAGAGTTCCAGCCTTGGGGTCTGCAAAGAAATTTGAGGAATAATACGTGTGAGCGTCGCTTTTCTTTGCAAGAACCTCGAACACAAGCGACGGCAACTTCCAATCCGGGTTCCATACGGAAATAAATGAAGCGTTGACTGAAATGATTTTGGTTTCCGGATTAAACGTGAATAAACTATTAAACTGTAGAAGAAAAAATACAACAGCACCTTTTGTGAACAATTAACAACCATTTTAAACTGAAAGACACTGTTTTGTACTCACCCTTGCTTGAAGCTCTTGAGCACGACGGTGAAGGACATCTCCCCGTATCTTTAGGCGAATCTCGTAATTTTCCAACTTGCCACGCAACTTGTCAATTGTGAGTCCTCCTGACCGCTTCCTGCGCGCGCCGCTCCTGTCTGCCTACCTTTAAATAGCCGTAATCTATACGAAAAGTACAAATAATTAAAGTTTAAAGTAGGTGAAATGAGTCGGGTTGTCACATTTATTAAATCTTACCTTTCAGTTCCGCGGTCGTCAGAGTGTATCGCTTCTACCTCAGTTACTCCCTTATGCTTTCGTTTTCTGTGGGTTCGAAACGCCTCGAGAGATGGCGATATGTGATCGCATTTCGAGCATTTACGAGGGCCAGTGTGCGCTTCCTATAAGTGCATTTGAAAACCAGCGCATGAAATGCCAGACCCGCATTCCTTGCAAACGATGGTAATCTTCCGATGGACAGTTTTGTAGTGAGTCCGAAGATTTAGCTTGATATCCTTCTTGCAAATGTTGCACCTGCCAGGCCTACCGGATACCAATTGCGGGTCTACTGTCAGACCTGGTGTAAGAACTTTTATGATTCCGGTCGGCCGACTCTTTGGTGTTCGTACGTGACATTTTAAGTAATGTTCGTGTAGGTGGGTGTATATTCTCTTACAACCAACTCGATCGCAATATCCTTTTTTCCAGGTGACTTGCCTAACATTCACATCCTTGTCTTGTGGGATCTCTTCGATTGTGCCAATTTTTGGAGGAGCCATGTGTCCGTTGACACCAAAAAGGCCAATCCTACCTGCCCAGTGTTCAAAGTATTAGACCCAAACCACTCTGAAATAAAAAAAAAACCAATTAAATTTTCTCGTAATACGTATGATCCGTTGTTCAAAAAATTTACAAACACTAACCTTGTCGGCCTCGTAATCTTTTTGACAATATCCCAATTAAACACACGCAAATAGTCACGTAAAAATCAATAGTTAAAAATTTAATCAAAAAAATAAGTCCTGCCTAATCTCACAACAATTGAGAAATAGCGAAATTAAATAGAAATTTCACAGGTACCAGAATTTCTCAATGAAGTTAGAAAACACTACAATGTGAAGTGTTGCGTACGCTCGATTGAATGAGATAGACTAAAGTTACGAAATTTGAAACTGTTGTGATATGACAACAACTAGCGTACGTAGCGATGCATCGAGCGTTTATGAGTCGATCGACGGCCACAAACTCTGATAACAAATTTGCATACTATAGTACAACTGTACAACGTTATGTAATTTGTATATGATATCGTCCGTCATCGCTATCGTCATGCAATGCATCGTGTCATTTGCATTACAGTAGCTACGAGTTGCAAGTTAAACAAAACAAAAACATTAGCAACTAGCATAAATTTCGTATTTCCATGCACATTCCTACTACAATAAAGTGTCTTGTGTGAAAATTTGACGGTTTAATGTGAAATATCAGTAGTTGAAAAAGCATGAGCAATTTATTTTCTTTATGTGAAGCAGTTATTATGTAGCTGAATTAGTCACAATTGCCTACGCGATTGGTCAATACCGCGGCAAATGACGTCATAGCCCTTAATACGTGCATTAAGTGTTCTGGATAGTATCCATACTTCCAAATTAGCACAGAATATTTAAAAAGGTTTCTCAATACCTGCCTAATATTACAAGGCGGTAGTACTATGTGCTCATGGATTTTCACTGCATTGAAATACACCGATACCGCTGGGCTCGACGTCAGTACCGCCAGTCGCGTCACTGACTTGCTAAATACCGCCAGTCGCGTCACTTACTTGCTAAATACCGCCAATAATGACGTCGGAGATGTCATCATCGCGATAGGTGACGTAGCATAGCTAAATAACGCCAAAGGCCGCGTGAGAGAGGTCAATACCGCACTAGATTACGTCATTGTCCATAATACGTCTAGTAAAGTTTCTGGATAGAATCCATGCATCAATGTAAGCAGGAAGGTAGAAAAAGGGTTTCGTAATTCCTGTGTGAAATTACAAGGTTGTAGTACTATGTGCTCATGGATTTTCACTGTATTGAAACACGCCAACATGAGGCCACATGCGGTTCGATGCTTCCACCTGAGTTTCAGCAGCGTCACCGATTTTCTCAGTTCCGCCAAAGACCGCGTTAGATGACGTAGCACAGCTAAATAACGT